>CAJNDV010003814.1:78116-97774 GCA_905221635.1 Symbiodinium sp. CCMP2456
AGGTTGGTCCAGGGGGGGGGGGGCTAGCATATATATATATATATACATATATATTGGTGTTTTTTGGAGGCGTTGCTTGTTCTGTTTTCTACTGATTCGTGTTGAGTTTTTTGTGTTGTCTGTATGTTGTTTGCTGTTGTTGGGTGTGTACTGAAGCAAATCTGTAGTATTTGTTAGTGTCTCTCCTTTTCGGAGATTTGTTGAATTCTATGGAAGCTGTTTCGGCGAAGCTTTCTTACATATTATGTCCCACTAGAAGCCGTCGAACGCTTTCCTACTGATTGCTAATTAACGTGTCCAAGTCAAGCGTTTCATAAGTTTGCTCAATCTTCCCTAGTGTTGGTCCATTCCCAAGAAATCACTTGTAAGCAGATGACTGAGCAAGCAGCTACTGCATCACCAGGTGAGGAGCGCCCGTGCAAAAGCGAAGCAAACAATTTGCATGGCGTGGTATCCATTGCTGTGGTCCAGGGTTCGGATTCTTGAAAAGACGTAGGTGCGGTTGCCACAGGTCCGCCTCGGCAAGAGTTTCTCCGCCTCCCCTCCCCCTTTCCAGCGAAAAGTACGTACCATCCAGCTAACATTCGTCGTCTCGTGCACTCTGAACTCTGCACCTTCTTAATTCATTGCTCATCACCTGCGAGCAGGCGAAGGCGCACGAACAATCCAGCCCCGCCTGCCGCAGAAGGCCTTTGCCAGCATTTCTTGCTCGCGGATTTCCTAGCGACGGCACTCGGCTTGGAATTCTGTCTCATGGACCAGATGCTCTTGCGTTGCGATCGCAAAGTGCAGGCACTGACACAATTCGTCCACGCACACGGTGCAGGCATCCCTGAACACTGCGGGCAGCCTAAAGAGAACGAAGTGCTCGCGCTGATCTGCAGGTCTGGGTCAAGGTCATGCAATATGTCCTGCCCGCACGGATGGGGGAGCTGCGCTCCAAGCAAGATGGTTTTGACGTCCGCCGGGGAAGCGACATGGTGTGACACACCCCGACGCCACCACGTCCCCAATTCTTCTCAACTCTCTCCTGCTGGGATAGCCTGCGCGTCCGCCCCCGTGCAAGTACACGGTTCGATGGGGACACTGGAGGACCTCGGGCTACTGCAAAGTCGGAATGGATATCTGCTTGCCGTGCCGGGCCGTTAGATGCTTTTTGTAACTGTAGTGATCATGCCTCCCTGAAGTGCTGTAGGGAGCCCGCCGGCCCCCCTTGCAGACTGCAACTTATAGTCCAAGCAGCTGTGCTCTGCGTGCGTGGGCACGTGCAGGTCTTCGGCAGCAGCCTGGAGTTTTGCAAAGCGCAGCAAGCATCACCCGAAGCTTTCTAGGCAGTGGCGCCATTTCCAGTTGTGTGGATCGCGCTCGGGTTTTCTATTCAGCACTCCGGGCTGACCTCCGAAGCCAACTGCACCATATCAGGCACTGAGCGGCTGTTCAAGCTGGCCTTTCTTGAGATGCCTTCTTCGCCTGCTATATCTATTCGACTGGAATCCGTCAATGAGTTTGATTGTTCTGCTTACGTCAAGGTTTCGCCTGGCATACTGCTCGTTTCGCTCTGCTTGGAAGTGGGACTGGAAAATTGAAAAACTAGTTCCACTGCTGAGTGGTGCAAGCATGGCGCAGCAAGTGCATGTCGCCCGCTGGTGCCCTAAGTCTGCTACTGGCGGCCGGCAGTGTCGCAGGCAACGGTCCTTACTGCGGCGCACTGAAAGGTTGGCGTGCCAACGGCTGATGCCACAGTCTGCTGTGCTTTCGGGTATCGCTTCTCATGCCCGTTTGGGTGCTGTCCTCGTGCCCCCTGTGCGATGGGCGTCATTATCTAAAATTCATTGACTCCCATTTGCGCGCATAAGTTCCACAACGGAAAAGGAAAAGTTTCGTCTCGTCAGTCGAAAAAAGCAGGTTACACTCGCTCCGCAATTCAGACCACATATGGGGCCTAGGGACGAAAGGACCACGCAGACTACTATGCAAACCAGACAAGTGAGCTGCAACCCTGGAATGCCAGCAATGCCCTGCCCCATTCAACTCGACTTTCCCACACTCCCTGATGACACCGCCGCAGCCTGCGTGGAGCCTGCAAAGGAGAAGAACAACACTCCATGGAGCTCTAGTTTGGCCGCACTGAGTCGCAAGTTACACGTAGAGCCTGGACCGGTATCGACTCCATGAATGACGAAGAGTGGCTGATCCTCCGGTTCTGCAGGAGCCTCCGCATTCCAAGGCCACACGCGACCCGCGAATCAGAAATGGCCTGCCTTGCCGAAGTGGGCCCTCCTCAGCAATGAGCTGGCATTCTTTGCAGCTTAGCTTCCGATTTCATGGTGGTAGAACTTCCTCGCTGTATTACTTCAAGCCTCCATGTAGAAAACCCTCGTGGGTCAGCAGCCTTCACTCCAGCAACCTGAGCCTACACGAGGGAATCCAACCTAGCTCTAGATCCGGCAACCCTGCAGCCACCAAGCCGAGATTCTCCGGAAGGTGCGGGACACCAGCCATGGGCGTGGCACAGACCTAGAATCCGAAAAAAAAAACCTGGTGTTGCCTCTGGGCTACATACGAAGTATATGGAAGCATGCAAGTTCACGCAAGAGAAACCATGTCATGTGCAACTTAAGCTAATACTTGGGTCAACATGTCTTCTACCCCGTGACACCTGAAAGCCCGAGACTTGAACCCCCAACAGCGCTGAACTAACGCGCTGAATTTGATCCATCCAGCGCCAGACACATAATGGCACGACAGCATCGAGAGTTCCACTCGCATGCGGCATTTCCAGATGTCACGCAGCATCCTCTTTTGGCCGCTCTGGCATGTTGGCTGAGTTCTGTGATTTGGCAACGCCTCACAGGGTTCTCCAGACTAAAATCTTGACGTTGCCCAGAGCCTGCCCTTCCAAGGCAAGCTACTGTAGACCTCCACTCCTCAAGCACATGGGCGCCGTCCGACCCACCTAAAGCCACCCATATCCCGGAACATTCGATTAGCATGACCTTCTGACCTGGCCATTTCGTTCATGCTCGTATACAGAAGTATACAATGGCCGGTGGCCGCTTTGCCACCCTCCCATGCTCCTACGCTGCAGCATGAACGTTGTCGAATGATTTGATCCGTCCCTCCGGTAGTGCTACAGTGTGCATGGGCTTCGACGACATGAGTCCAGACAAGCCAGTCAACACTATGGATAACAAAAGCAAACACAACCTCGTGTGCTAGGGTTACGATTTCGTGTTCATGTCGCCTGAAACCAAGATGGAGATATTCTCCACTCGTCACTAGTCTGCAGGCAACTCAAACTGCGAGATCTGCTTCTCTGCGTGCCAGTAGTAGTGCCTGCCTGTGCTCCTGGACATGACCTTCAGGGATCTGCAGGGCCATCCGTGCGCTTCTGCGAAATCTGCAGGGTCCATTGCGCAACGGCATCAGCAGGCTAATCACGGCATAGTTATGACAAAGCCGCCACGGCAATCCAAGTCACATCGACTCCCTCATCGGGCCAGCCTTCACCCAACCAGGAGGCAAATCCAGGGGCGATCTAAAGGTTGATGTGCCAGTTACCAAGTTCCTGAGAGCGCTGGCGATGACTGTGAGTCAAGAAATGCACCGACAGGAATGGAGACACGAATCGGGGCTTGAGCAGCAAACGCCGCCGGGCAGATAATTTAGTGGTCTGATCGAAGCCGCCGAGGAGGCACACGGAAGGAGAGTGCAGCCTAGGCACACATAGTAGCATGCCCCAGCTGATTTTGACGGGATCCTGATCCAGCCATCTGGCAGTTGAGGTAGGTGAGAAAACTGGTCCTGCCAGCTCAAAGTAGTGTAACGACAAACACATCATATCATCATATTACGTAAATACGAGATAAGATGATGTACAACAAACTGGTAGCAGCTTGTTTGCGCTTGCTTGCACGGGTAGGGCTTGACCCTGGAAGTTCAGTCCTGCTGGGTTGCCCAAAACAGTACCGTCTTATTGGTCTCATCAGCGGAGTTTGGGCTCGATGGTGCCTTGCAACTTCTCAGACACTTAGACGACGACCGAAGGCCCAAGCCCGGCTCTAAGGCAGCGGCAGCATTTCCACCCTGGGCTCCCTCATCCACCTTTGCGGCCTTCACGGGGTGGCCCTGCTCCTCCTCCACCTCATGGCATCTCATGGCGCAAGGCTTATTTCCGGGTCACCGTGTGTGATTTTCGCACTCGAGGCCTCCTGCTTCACATTCATGGCCTCGCGGCGTCTCTTCCCCGAAAGGCTGGATGGCCGATATCGCTTCACCTGTGGCAAGGTCAAGCTTCGAATCGAGCAAAATGCAGCACCGAAATCTGAGGCTGAGATTCTGGCCGTGGTTCCGCGGTGGACATCGGCCTTCTTTTCCACGACCTGATTCTTCTCTGGAGGCGGCGGGAGCTCCTGTCCCAGGAAGGCATACCGGCCAGACACGCCTGCTCTACTATGAAAACATCTGGCCCTAGTTTAGGCCTTGTTGCGCCACGGAGGGGCAGCGTTCTGGCGAACCTAGCGGAGGCAAGGCAATCGACCGATGTACAATACCGGCAACACTTGCCGCTGTCCTCTTTCACAGGATCCGCAGAAATCTGCGAAAGCAGTGGTATCTCTTGCACGAGAGTCTGGTCCGTGTCAAGAGACACCTGCAGCGGCAACAGCCTGTAGAAGGAGCCGCTCCGGTGCCTGAAATCTGGTGATTATACCGTACGGAAACGGGCCTCGACTGTCTGAGCTTCCTCCTGCCAGGACCCCAGATTATTCTGGATTGAGCCCGCTGGCGCTGCGGCCACAGTTGACATAGCCGACCCCCAGGCAGGGCTTGCAGACCAGTCTGGCCAAGCTGGATTGGAACCAGGCCAAACCTGCAAGACAACTCGCCAGTTGTTGCAAGCCTACTTAGTCTACCTGACTCATCCAAAACCTGATGTGCATAAGTACCAACTTTCTGGCTCTCTATGTGCCAAAGCCGCCGGACAAACCATCATCACAGGTGACGATCCAGCTGGATACAGCGCCGATGCAGAATCTGCAGCTGCCGGCCACTGGTCACTAGGGGCGGCCTGTAGGTGTCAAAGAGATCAGGTTGGAAAGAAATTCGAACATGTTCAAAACATCGTTTTTGCGAGATGCCAAAGGTGCATCGGCAACGAGAGGTTTACAGCAGGCTGCCTGACAACCTGTAGCTCCAGCTGCTGCGCTGCCACTGGCAGCCTTTGCATAGCTGTCTTCCGGGTAGTCCAGCCCATCCTGGATGGAGAAGTAAATCAAAAGCTGTGACTGAACGCACGATGAGTTTTTTGGTATGTCATCCTATGACAAAATGCAAGGTTCAAGTACTGGCAACTGTCTACTCGAGCCAGAAGCACGATTCATCTGCGGTGTGTGTTTGTTCTTCAGTGTTCGTATGTCGACATTCTCAACCTTCTCAGTCGCTGATCTTGTCCGTTCCGCAGGCAATTCCCAAGAGTCCACTGCGGCCCCGGCAGGAGTTATCAGTTGCGGATCGAATGCGGATCGGTTCTTAATGTTGACTTCGATTTTATAAACGCCCCTTCAATTCAATTATAGAACCAGACCCCCGGAACTCAAACATAAACCCCCTCAATTATGAAACCCGACGCCCATATCTTTTTATTTTGAGAGTTTCTTGATGTTGGTTTGCGTAGCCTTCTGGGAATCCGCTCCAGTATTGCAGAGAGAGAGAGAGAGAAACTGCAATTACTACGACCGCTCCAGTATTGCAGAGAGAGGGAGAGAGAAACTGCAAGTACTACGACCGCTCCAGTGTTGCAGAGCGAGTGAAACTGCAATTACTGCGGCCGCTCCAGTCTTGCAGAGAAAGAAAAATTGCAATTGCTACGGCCGCTCCAGTCTTGCAGAAAGAGAAACGGCAATTACTGCGACCGCTCCAATATTGCAGAGACAGGGAGAGGGAAACTGCAATTACTACGGCCGCTACGATTTGCAGAGGGAGAGAAACTGCAATTACTACGGGACTCCGAAACCGCAGAACTAACAAAAGCCGCTCTTCTCAATTATAAACTCCTCCTGGGGTGGGCATTCTGGTGGTGCCTGCAAAAGCCAGGAAAAGGAAAGCATGCTATATAATCCAAGCCCTTCATTGGCAAAGCTTTGGATTGAAAAGGGCAGCAAGCTTTGGAACTTATTGTACTACTGTACTATTGTACTATTGTATTATTGTATTACTGTACTTCTGTACTACTGTACTATTGTACTTCTGTACTGCTGTACTTCTGTACTGCTGTACTACTATACTACTGTAATACTGTACAACAGTACTACGACGACCGACCCCCTCAATAATCTATCCCCCCAGCCTGCGCCTGAAATCAATCGAGGGGGGGCGGGTTACCAAAACGAAGTGAACATTCGTTTGGTCTGCGATAATCACACTGGAACAAGCTTGCTAGCCTTGCTGTGACTCCTTTTTTGAACCCGTTCTGAGGCCGAAGCTTCCACTGTAGTGACATACTGACTCATAGATTCGATGAAAGATATGAAAGCATTGCGATGATCGCAATAGCACATCCGCGCTTTGTTTGCACAATGGCCGACGTATAAAAGATTCGGCAACCCTAGATGTCACCAAGAGTCGACATGGCTGACGATTGCATCGACTGCCGCCTTCACCGCTTTTGCTGTGCTCGGGCCGATAACCAGTTGGGCTAAAGCTCCGCGTGCTCCCTCCTGCATATCTGCTGAGCTCATAGAAGCAGGGATTGGTTTCGTGTCTGAGCCCGGCTCCTGGGGGAGTGATTCCAGGTGAACCGGGGCTTTCCCTGCCAACTCTTGCAGTTGATCCAGCTGCTCCAACCCGAGAATCGCTTCGACATCCGGAGGCACGTCCACGGAATTAATGATCTCGACCTGAGAACTCAGTTGACAGCTCATGCGAAAAGCAAGTCTGCATCCTACCAGGGCGATTGCATCCCAAAGGACCGCGAGTGTGCAAAACTCTGTGTGTATATATATATATATATATACACATACTACACCATCGTTATTGCACATACACATTTTCTAAACTCATGTACATGTCTGTCTTTGCTTGCAGCATGCGTGGACGTTTGCATCTCAGCGTGTGCGCGCGAATCGGAAGGGAGGGCAACATAATCCTAGAAACTTCAACCCAACAGTAGAAGCCTCCCAAGACTCGCAAGGGCTGGTCTATCTGCAACCATCTCATCCGGGTTCACTCGCTTACGCAGCCGCACGGAGCCACTCCCGCAATCACATGCTCTGCCTCCGTCTCTCTCCGTCCTGTTGCTATTATTGTGGAATCCAACGCTTCATGGCTCCAACTTGGATTTAGCGACGCTTTGACATTAGCAGTCATCCCCGAAGCTGTACCAGGCCTGAACGCCTAGCTGATGACCTGCTGGCATGCTGCTGAATCTGACCATTCGCCCAAGAAGGTGATCTGCTTGGTGTTCAACTTCACTGGCTCTGTCGAGCCATGTCTTTGAACGTAGACTTCGTCCAAAGCTGCAAACACGCTTTCGATGACGCCAAGCACTCCATCTTGACACCTTACCATACTGCAATAAGCACTTTGGAGCCGACACATAACAAACACAGCTCTGATAGCTCTGTCTGTTGCCGGCCACGGCCACAGCATATTTTGTCTCAACTAGCCGAAACACTGAGCATAAACCACAAGGAACAGATCGGCTACAGCAACAGCTCTCGAATATTGAAGCATACCAAGCTGCAGGACCACCATCCCGCGCTCCAGCAGCTCTGGGGGAACCCACTGAGGCCCGAGACGGAGGCCAGTGCTTGCTGCTTGCTGCCTTGACCACACCCAGAGGAGCAGGAAACAGTTGCCATGTGCTGGCGGCTTCAGATCTTCCACTGCCTGGATTCTGCAGGGGCAGAAGCTCTTTTCGGTGGTGGCACCACCTGCATCGTCATGTCATGAAATAAGAATCAAGAACCTTCAACAGCTTCCACCTCATTCGCTCAAGTCTTGGCACACGGCCTTGGGAGGTGGTCGCGTCCATCGAGGCCGAGCAGGCCGGCTTGGTGCAAGTGGCGCTGCTGGCGAGCGAAATGCCTGCAAGCTCCCAGCAGAACAAGTCGCGGCTGACAGGTAGGCCCGAAAACCCTCAAATCTGGTCCCAGTTCAAAACTGCGACGGCCTTGGGGATCCTGTCCGAGATCTCGACAAATTGACTCAAATCGGCCATTCCTCCGAGGCCCAAACACATGCCAGAAACAAATTTCTGCGAATGTCCACCCGGCAGATGCGGCGGCTACCACAACCTACTGAAATTGATTGACTATGGCTGCCTGGGGTAACGCCTTCCCCGTTGCTCTCCTGGGCTTCTTAGTCACACGCAGTAGCAGCTTGGAGTTGCGCCATTGCCCAGGTTCTGCCAGATATGCTTCGCCCGGCTTGGCCCTGCCTATGATTTGAGGCAACAGGTGGAACCGAGCCAAGCTCAAGCTGCAGTGGTGGTGGGCAGGTCTTCCGAGATTCCACTTCCACCTGCTTTCTGTCTACGTTCCTACAGGTATGTTCTGGCTACTCCAGGGCTGGAGCTGGAAAGACCCACCGGAGGATGGATGACTAAAGCATGCAGTTCGGAAGCCTACATGAATAATGAATAGCCCTTCATCCGTTGATACAGGTTTATCGGTTTATATATACGAATCCTATCCTTGACATCCTTGGTTTCTCGGGATCAGGGGTCTGCATATCGGAAACCTCTGCATGAAGCAGCACAGCAGTTTCATGTGAGCCGGAGTGTACACATGATGTGCACAGCACATGCCAGAAAAATGCACAACTTGCGATCTGCGATTGCACCCCAGGCGCAGAATATAATTGTGCCATGCTTGCTGCCTTACGCACACTCCGTTTCCGAATACTGTCTGCTGTAGCTGAGTCCGTCACTGAAACGTTTCCTCGGACTCACTGAATGCACACCATTCTCAACTCATGGGGCCACCTCATCTGGAGCCTATACCGCCTTCTGTACTGCTCAGCTGATACACAAAAGTGCCGAAACATGTCCAAGTCTGTGTCCTGTGGTGTTTACATCCAGCAACTGCGCGGCGACCTTGGGTCGAGGAACTATTGCGCAAGCGACGACTGCAAGTTCGTGTCTCAGCGCACAACGTCCCTGTTCCGGTAGCGGGGCTGTCCAGTGCCGAGATGCTTCCAAAACTGGATGTTGCTGCAAAGTCAAAGGCCCAGACGCTGTTGACAGTTGGCTGCTGGGCAAAGATAGACGTGCCAGATTTTGGAATCGATGAAGCCTCATGTGTTTCAGTTCAGCAGTCATTACGACAGAACGATTCTCTACAAGTAGCTGTCGTGACACCCTCCATAGCTCAGACAGGAACCGAAGGTCGCAGCTTGGCAAACTCTCTGCCGATGAACGGCCCGTCCTTCAAGATGCACAACACACAGCAAAGCACGAGCGTGTGATGCCCTCGACTATGCGCCCAGCACTCGCTGCAGCCGAGTTCTATTCTTGCAGTTTGCTTGCGGAGCTGTCATTAACCTTGTACATGTCTAGTCTAGGGCAGGGGCCGCAGATGTGCTCCAAACGGAGAGTTCCAGGACCTGCGCAGCTTGCCACATCACACCGCCAAGCCTGCTCCAGCACGTTAATCGCAGTTGTGCCACGCATGATGATGCATCGTCGCTTTAGCGAGACTTCCTGCAGGATTCCGCTGAAGTATGTGGAACAGATTGAATCCTTCGTTGTCGTCACTTGACATCCGGCTCCGGACTCATCTCGCCGGCTACACTGCTTCGTGACTAGGTGCCCTCTTATTGTAGTGAGCCAGCGTCCCCATGATGCATACAGGCTGCATACCAGAACGAGGCGCTGAATCGCTGCTGCTTCTTCTTTGCAGTCGGGCTCTATGCAACGTGCTAGCGGCCCGATAAGACATGAACTGGGAAAGGCCGAATAGATAGGCTCAGTCGCACGAGTCCCACAGCCGAGGCAGGCCGTGTTGTGTGTTGCAAGGCTAACATTCCCGAACTCGGCAGCCTGATGAGGAAGTTCGAGGTTTGTGGGTCCGATGATGTGCACGGTGTACAGTAACAGCTGGAAATCAAGTTGTCAGTCGCGAGGAGAAGTGCAAATTTCTGAGCAACTCCATGCCTCGTTGCTGATGCTCACGTAACTCCTAGCCGTCGCTCATCCACACGAGCAGAAAGGCGGGCATGAAGCCGCTTTGAAGAAGACCGACTGCCATCCCAATCTGCTCAAACAGCACGTGCCAATGTGGTGTCACTGAAAAGTGCGACTCAGTCCGTCAGTGCCCAAATATCAACACATCCAGCTTATGCAGGCCGTTCACCCGTGCATACTGACCCGTGTATACTGACACGAACACGCGCCGATCCTGAACTCGCCAGTGACTTCCAGACCTTGGATTTGGGCGCATGAAGTGTGAATGGACTAACGTTGTTGTGTGGTAACGGGCATTTATCTGTGAATGCACAGCCTGCTAAATCCTCTGTGGTCCGAGCTGTAGGAAGTGCCCGCCACCAATCCACGGCCAGGAAAAAAATCCACGAAGACCTGCAGTAGCGACAGCAGCAGGACATGACCGCGAAAATGCAACTGGTAACTCCACGACGCCAATCCTGGAACGATACTTACTTCATTCCTTGCCCTGTGCAAAAGCAGTTTGACACCTGCAAATACTACTCCCGACCAGAAGCTTCAAAAGGTCTCACATCTGGCACAATACTGAGCTGACCTCGTCACCGGTAGTTCGCATTGCATCTCCCCAGCAACGGCGAGGAGCAGGCAAGGACCCTCCTGGCAATGAAGTGACAGAAGCGATGTTATGCTAGCCTGTTGCATGTTCATCACTTTGAAACCGGTCGTCTTCAGCCCAGCACTTCACGAGTTCTGGATCGCTGCCATGCGGGCTGATGTGATACTGAGCTCCAATGCTCCAAGCTGCCGAGGTCCTGAAGCTGCAAAGTTGAGCAGGTATTCTGCGCCTCAGCTGTTTGTCGCCCAACTTGTCTTGCAGGTTTCGGTTTGCTTGTTGCAGCACACTCTGTCGCATCTAACGGATCTATCGGAATCCTTCGGAATCTATCGGGTGTAGCTGACACGACTTGGGCCAGGACAGTCAACCGCGAGCATCTCCGGGACCTGAGCCCAAGCGATCTGAGAAGAGTCAAACTCAGCAGACCGTGACCACCACATCCTCATCACCAAGGACCAAACCGCCTGCAACTTTGCGCCATCACTGGCACGGCGTAACCAAAAGCGAGATGCCTCGACGCGGTGTCTTTCGCAGGCAATTGCAATTGACGAAATCACCAACAAACTCGCGAGGGCCCCGAGGGCCACAGCAGCAGCACTCAATCTTGCAAATGGCTGTAACACCAGATCAAGCAAAATCGGGTAAGAGTGCGGCATCCAAAAGTTGCATCCGCAGTCGAACAACCTGACCGGTCTCTCACACACATTTGATACCCCTCTCATTGAAGTCTCAATGCACATGCCAGTTCATGGACACTCCAAGCGGTGCCTCCGGTAAACAGAAGTCCCAGTCGGCTCCCTGCCCATTCTCGCAGTAGCACCAAGGTGCCGCCTGAGTCCACAAAGGCCTAGTGGCAGGCTACGTCATGTGTCGGGGTTGCATTGGAATTGCGAGCTTTTGTACTGGCGGCTGCAGATTTAAGTCGACCGCCCCCTGTGGCCCCTGCTCTTGGCAAGATTGCCGGCTGGCTGCAAGCACGACCCAACCCGGCAGCGCTGCCCTGATTCATCAGAATACTAACTCGGCGTCCACGCAATGTCAAAGTATACTAAATGTTTTTTTGGAGCACAACCACGCTGACACAGCATAATCAACAGGGCTGACATGCTAGTCAGCTGCTAGTCTGCTATAGTACAGCTACAAGTTGGTCGCCATTCTGAGACTGAGGTGGGCTCGGGCATCCTTTGCTCCCATGCTGCGCAGCCTCTCGCCAGATGTGCCGTGAAGCCGCATAGTCGGACAGACTAATTCTGTACGTACTTATGGCTGGACGCTGTCCTTGAGAGCAGACAGGTGGAGGCCGTGCAGTGAGCACTGCGGTGCCAGGCTGGCTCGGCCTCATTTAGCGGCCACACACGGATCTAAGTCTATAGACACCTCATCACCCTCTTCCTTTTCAGCACCGGGCGCGTAAAACAGTGACTCCACAGCCGTCTGGAACGTAATGAGGAACGTGCTTGGACCTCTTTTGAGAGGAAGCTGCGAGCTGGCTGCTATCGCTCGCAAGATGCATGAAGCGAGAAGCCAATTACCTCGTTCCGAGGATGACAGCGTCATCCAGTATCTTTGTATATGGTTTTTCACAAGGGACAAGGACTGCTGCCCGTACTGCCCAGCTCGACCCACAACACAGTACTCATGACTACATCGCGAAACTATGTAAATAAACCAACAAACTGTGTATGTTATAACAATATAGAGAGATATACGTCTGTGCTTGTATGCTGCTGTGCAGTAGTCGTTGGGACTGAGCGCCTGGCGCAGCTCTGCCAATCCTGTGGGATAAAGCCTTGCCTGCTGAAGTTCCTGCGCTTCAGTCAAATAGTACCTTGGCAAGCTCAGAGCCGCTGTGCAACCAGCATGCAACGTCACACCGCAATGTAGAAACTTCGAGTTCGTCACTGCGCTTGCTTCAGACTTCTGCGATCATCTAATCCCAGCCAGGACAGTGCAGTGAGTATATACACAACACAGCCTGCATCGCAAGCATTTTAGACATTGAGTCTTCGCACTTGTCGAACAAAGCCGCAAATCAAAACACAATCAACGCACATCGGAAACTGCAAAAGTATCTGCCTTGCGTTTAAGTGTATACAAATTATACCCGCTTTGTGGCGCCAGTTCCTCAAGACTTCCAACTTAGCATGGCATCTTGCACCTCGCTGAAACTTGACGTCTAACCTACTGAGGCTCCAGCTGGCCCTGCAGAGTTGTGTAGTTCGACACCTTCACCATGCAACAGCTTCATGGCTTCATGCAGCGGGGCAACTTAACGAAGCTGTAAGCTGACCGGCGGCCACCACTCACAAAGATGCGCAGCTGCAGCATTCTGTGCGCATTCTCCCCCCTGCAATCTGACGTCTTCTATGCTCAGACAACGCCGATTTCCCCTGATTCAGCTGCCTCGCCTCCCCAGAGAGCTCAGTCCGTGATTCCACAGCAACAGCCGTCGCGTTCTGCGAAGCGAATCAACGCAGGCAAGGAAGAGTCTGGAAATCGAGAATGCAAAACATGCATCCATTCTGCCCGCGCTCACATGCTTGCCTCACCGTGCATCACTGACAGGCGTATCTTGAGCTCTGAGCCGGACCCAGCCTCCAACAACACGACAACTACTGCGGGTCTTAGATGTTTAGTAAAGCACTGACCAAGCAGTGAATGGACAAACTGCCTGAATGCAGAGATGTGAAACAACGATGTGACGCACTCAGGATCTGACCCAACGGGTAATCATTCGCACGTGACACAAGTCAGACGAAGCCTCTCAGCTCGTGAAATTTCGGGACATCTTGTGTCAGAGTAAGCTGATGCATGGATCTGTTTCCGGTACTCCTGTATGCATTCATAGTCCTCTTGTTACTGTTGCCCTTCTTGCAGTGGCTGTCCAAGGTCGAGGCGGATACGCTCAGCGAGGAGAGGAGACGAGTAGGTATGAAGGCCTGTCATCAAAGGGCTGCGGAACATGATAAACTCGTGAGTAGCTTCTGGCGCCTCTGTGCGCTCGTCACATGCCAGAAGCGTGGCAGGCGCTGAGTCCACAAGCTTCAGGACGACCTCTCCACCTGAACCACCAGCTCTGCACCCACGGACTTTGCCGGGTTGATGCACGAAGGCCGCGGCCAGGGGGCAAGTCGCCCATCAGCATCAAGGTGACGTCCTGGGCCGCTGACCCACACCACTCTCTGCAGACATTCTCTCGTTGTCACTCCTCTAGTAGACTCAGACACTCTTGGAGTTGCTTCAGCTAACACAAGAAGCGAGGCCCTCGCCAGAGCCGCAGCAGCCATGAAGATGCTGCTGCTAGTAGTGACCAAGTAGCCCTGTGGGGCTATCAGGCTGGGCCTCTTGCGCAGGACGACTCCACATCTCGAGACCCAGAGCATGGATCTCGCTTCTTAGAACAGGGCGGGGCATCCACGAGCACGACGTCGCATTCGGCCAGCCTAGCAACGACAAGCAAGCGGGTGGCATTGTGGATTGCACATGACCAAGAGTCCTTCTACTCGACTTTCCCATCGCTTTGCCCAGTTCGTGGTAAGTTGCTGGCCCATCTGTGAGCATGGCCAGCCATGCCCCAGCAGTGGCAGCTACAGGTGAGGGCAGCGACCTAGGGTGAAAGCAAATCCGAACCCCACCTCACAATCCTTCCTCAAGAGATCTGCAAGGCTAGCCATGTTCGGCAAGACCACACAGCCATGCAAATCAATAGAGGCCCCTCTCTCACCGGAAATTTTCAGGGGCATGTCCCAAGTCGCACACAGCGACAGCGTCACAGCCAGGCTCGCAAAAGATGATCCCTGGCAATCCGTGGGGTGCCCGATGCAACGAGGTCCAGACTGCGACCCTGCAGGCACAAGACCCAAAGGCCCAGGCCATTGTGAATTCCAAAGCATTGCTCCCATGGCCTGGGGAAAGCTGTCAGCAGGGTAGCCCTTGGTGAGCCCGGCTATCGAAATCAGTGGAAAGAGTCTCCAGCCATGGAGGCCCAGCCGCCGGAAGCGGCAAGCAACGTCCCAGGAAGCATTTCCGCCACCAGGAATTGCGAAGTCCTCTCGGACGCGGACGAAGGTGCAGCATCATGCTAATACACACAAACGACCGGCTAAGTGTCATTCGGCCACAGTCCACAGCGAGTTCTGGGCACTGACTTCCATCGGGGAGTTGGAAGTCGTAGTGGATCGCCTTATCTGCTAGGAGCAGAGGCTGACTCTAAAGCCTTCACACAGCAGTATGGCAGTATGGAATGTATGCTCTGCGTCAGGCAGGCCACCCCGTGTTCCTGAATGTGCTCCCCTGCCGAGATGTATGCATCACAATCGCTAATGCTGGGCCATCCAGCCGTAAGCATCCAGTACGCTTTATCTGTGTTACATACTGTACCTAGAAGTTTCCAGTCCATCTAGCCAGCAATCGTACTCTCTCGGAAGTGCTGCTGTAGTGCTCTATCGCCACTCTGCATCTTGGGCAACAGCGTGGAGTGGCAGCATGAGCAGGACATCCCCTGCGGCAGCGGACCTGTCTGCCAGACTCGGCAGCAAGTCTGCTGCTCGGCATGAGTGCTCGAGCCCACACGACGCCACCCTGAGCCTTCGGCATGTCCAGCCTGTCAGCAGCAAGGATGCAAGCGAGGCAGCGAGCAGTTCATAACAGCGCCACGGAGGGACATGCTTGTTTGACACGCATGAAGTAAACAGCCCCTTTTGAACCCGGAACCTGAACTGCATCTGGACCGTTGTGGCAGAAAGGAGTGAGGCCTGGACACATTAGCTGTGATCTGTGATCAAGGATGCAGCCGACAAGGTCCCGCGCAGCACCCTCAGATGTGCCGAGGCTCGCACCTGCAAAGCACGACCTCGCTGAGCGAAGCGGATCGGAGTTTCCAACTATGTGTACTGCAGCCAAGCTCAGAACCTGCGCCTAGAGCGTGGCAGGTCGAGGCGTTGAAGGGGACAGCAATCCTGACCGCGTGACAATCAGGATGGGTCACACCGTCGTCGTCTCCTAGTTCTACAGCAAGGGCTGAGAGTTCTCCCATATGCACGCAACTTAGCTCTTTAAGCTCAACAGGCATGCGATGTTGAAGAATGCAACCATGAACAATTGTACAGCAGTCGTAAAGGAAGCGTGGAGCTCTGATTCGCTTATTTCGTGTCCGGACGCCCGCTGCTATTGCTGCTTGAGGATTCTGTCCGGAAGTTGATGTGACAATCACTGCATGCTGCGCCGGGCCCTGAAAGAGACTGTTGGCATCCGCCAGAGTTGCAGACGAGTCTCGTTTCTTGCGTGTAGAAGGCCTCGGGCCTGCAAGGCGCAGGTTGTCGCCGGTTGCACTCTTTGCATCCACTCCGACGAAGTCTACCCACTGGAGATCTTCTGCCACTGAATCCGTCCCTCCCGGCCTCCCTCCCTAACTGTTTGTTTGCTTGTTTGTTTGTTTGTTTGTTTGTATTTTCTTTCATCTATCTGACCTCTCTGAAGATATTTCGTTGGCGGTGTTTTTCCTGTCTTTATTTAGCGATCTTCACAATATGCCTTTTGTTTGGTCTGGATGGCCTTTCTTATTTTTTTTGTATTTGTATGGCTTCTATCCCTATGAGCCTTTACATGTCAAGACTTGTCCATTACTGTTCCCCCTCATTCAGCATTGTGCCTGTATCAGCTCGGCGAGGACCCGCAGGTCTGACTCTCAAGAAGGTTCAATCGTCATACCCACCTACCGACCGACCGACCTACCTCTCCTGCCTGCTACCTAACACATGCTGCTACTGGTGCTTCTGCTGCTGCTGCTACTACTGCTACTCTGCTGCCACTACTACTACCACCACTACCACTACTCCTACTCCTACTCCTACTCCTACTCCTACTCCTACTCCTACTCCTACTCCTACTCCTACTCCTGCTGCTGCCACGGCTATTGCTGGTGCTACTACTCCACGACGACGACGACGACGACGACGACGACGACCACTATTACTATTACTACTAATTACTACTGCTACTGCTACTGCTACTACTACTGCTGCTACTCCTGCTGCTGCTACGACTACTACGCCTGCTACTGCTACTGCTGCTACTACTACTACTACTACGACGACGACGACGACTACTACTACTACTACGACTGCTGCCGCTGCTGTGCCTACGCCACTCTCACTGCTACCACCACTACCTGTGATCGCGTTGATAATGTACGCAGTACTTTGTACTTGGCATCGCGTTTGTGCCGCGTGGTTACTATGCGACGCTCAAACTCGACACCCAAGACTCGTCCAAGTCTGAGGCTAAGCTGGGCGCAGTTCAAGCGCGTTTCGCTTTTGCAGGTCTCTGTTTTAATGGCGGTGCGACAAAATCTACATTTCTCGTGGTGTTGTCGTCTTCTTCGTCTTTGTCCTCGTTTGTCTGTGTCCTTGTTTGCTTCGTCATTATCCTCGTCGTGTGTGCTGCCAGGGTCACAGAAGCATTTTCGTCGACACAATCAAACGATCGCAACTAGAAGGCAGCAGCGATTGCAGTTGTTGAAGATTCCAGTGGCTGTGAGGTCTCCCATCTCCGTCTTACACTTGCTGCTTGTTGGCCGGCCGAGCGGCATACTTTCCTTGTAACAGGATTCTCGGAGCTTGTTGCGTTCTGCACTCTTACGTCGACGAATCAGAAGTGGCCAGACGTCGCGGGCCTCGTGGCGAGGGCGTATTGGACTGCAATCTCTGCTTCTGGCATGGACAGCACCGCCCCATCGAACTTGGCACAGCACAGAGCCAGCTTTGAGGCTTCTTGAGGCCAGGGATTTCTGGACTCTACGCACGCACTCTGAATCAAATCAATTTCTTTGGTTTGAGGCTGCCATGGACCAGAAAGCTTTCTGGCTAGTGCACAGCATCAAACCGCGGCTGCCCTTAACAAGAATGACAGCCAGTCCACTCGGAAGGAGTCGGTCTCACTCTTTTTGATGCGTTGAAAATCATTTCTGCTGGTCGGATGGTCCGGCGCCGACGGAAGTCCAGCTTAGGCCCGAGCATCGGGAGGAAGATGCAAACCTGGAAGGCACACTGATCAGCACTTGACCTGCAAAGCTACGCTACTGTCACGTGGCATTGGATAAGCGACAGCGACTGCCGGGTGCCCTGCGGAGCAACAGGGTGACCTCGACGTCTTTGGCCAAAGGTGCACCCAAGAGGAGCTCCCACCTGAGGCCTATTGAATCTTATCGAAGGGCTCGAGTCTTCTGTAGCAACAAGCCCTACAAGCTGGCGGGATCTTCTTCACAAACATGCAGCCTCGGTCTCACACGCTCTTGCGTGGCCTGAGCTCCGAGCGCTGTGAGGGTGCCAAGTGAGGCTGCCACCTGAAAGGGGCCAGCTTGCACTGACAGTGAGATACCTGGGCATTTGAGGCCGTAACTTCCAAGACCTGGGGAAGGCCTGCTATCGAGAGCAGCTCCAGGTGGCTCACGTTGACGCCCTTTGCAGCAACGACAAGTTCAGCAAGTGAGCTGTTACACAAGCACGGGCCTGTAGCACCAAGCGAGCTCGGAGCGCCGTCACCCTGAAGGAACAAACGATGTGGATGCTTTTCGTAGATACCAGCGCCCGAGTGCCCTGCGGAGCTGCAGTCTGTGGAGTGAAGCGAAGAACAAAAGGCACTTGACCCAGCAAAGACCATGGCCTCGGCAGGCACACATCGACATCCTGCAGGCGTCTGACTCCAAAACTTCTTCTGCATACTAATTAATTATTGATATATGTACATAGCATCCTTCGAAAAAAACCATACACAGATGAGCCGTCTGGATACAACTTGAGGCACCAGCTGTGTCACCGGGGTCGACTCACCGCGAGCCACCAGTGGTAATGCCTCATTCTGGCTCGCTACAAAGTTGGTCAGCGCCGCGGCTACACTGTCAGAACAAAAAACAAGCAGCTACTAGCACTCACAGCTCAATAACCAAAAGTGTAATCGTGACAGTGCAGGGACCGTTTGGATGAGTGCCACACCAGCACTGCAGCGAGGATCAGAATGAGACGAGAAGGGTGGCGCATGCGCCGTCCTTCTCACCTCAGAGAGCTGAGTTGGCACGCAGTGCCTGTCAAGCCTGTTTCTCTTTCGCTGCCACCTGATTGACACTGCCGTTAGCGGTCTCGTCCCTGCATTCGGTCTCGTGAAATCGGGTTGTCAGGTTCTCTTCGAGTTAGACCTGGGGTAGGGCTTGCAGGGCTGGGAGGCTGGCCAAAGGAGCACAGATCGGGTCCGCACACGTTCGTTTTAGCACGTCCACCCTTCAGGTGTAGGCAGTTTTCCAACATGCATTTTTCCCGGCATATTCGACTTCACGTTCAGCAGCACTCAGACCTGCCTGCAGACTTTCCGTGTCGAGCCGCCGACACCCATGTATTCAACGTATACGGAGCCTGTCAAGTGAACTATGAAAAATACTGCTACTACTATATCTTCTGCTGTTGCTAGTCCTTTCTGGCTTCGCTTACTCCTGCTTCTACTACTACTACTACTACTACTACTACTGCTGCTGCTGCTGCTGCTGCTGCTGCTGCTGCTGCTGCTGCTGCTGCTGCTGCTTCTACTACTAATAAAACCCAATGATAAATAACAATAAAAAACAATGATGATGCAGCTACTACTATTGTTATTATTATTACTACTACTACTACTACTACTACTACTACTTCTACTTCTACTTCTACTTCTGCTTCTACTTCTACTACTACTATCGCTACTACTTTACGACTAACTACTACTGCTAACTACTACTACTACTACTACTACTACTACTACTACTACTACTACTGCCGGGCATGTCTGACACCCGGCTCCTGAAAGAAGTTCAGTGCTGCTTTGGTGTCCGCCGGCCGCCCATCGGAGAGCATC
>CAJNDV010003816.1:0-10251 GCA_905221635.1 Symbiodinium sp. CCMP2456
GTAGCAGTAGTATAGTAGCAGTAGTAGTGGTAGTAGTAGTAGTAGTAGTAGTAGTAGTAGTAGTAATAGTAGAGTAGAAACCCCAAACCCAAACCCCTAAGCCCCAAACCCCAGACCCGAAACCCTAAACCCCAAACCCTAAACCCCAGACCCCAAACCCTAAACCCCAAACCCGGGCCTAAACCCTAAACCCTAAACCCCAACCCCAAACTCCAAAACCCAAACCCAAAACCCTAAACCCCAAACCCTATACCTTAAACCCTAATCTAAACCCTCAACCCTACACAGCCCAGGCATGTGGATCCACGGCTCTTCGCGAAGATCTGCGGAATCTTCAGCAGTGATGGGCTTATAGTCTTTGGGGTTCCATATAATGTCTATAGACTATAAAGCTATAGGGTGTTTCTCGAGCTGTTTGCTGAGTACTTTGGTGTTCTAAGACCGGGTGTCCCTAGCCCTAGGAATAGCTCGGACTCTTTTCGAAATATAGCTCATTATGGTGGCTTTACAGTAAATAGCTCGGCCGGATTTACCCGCAACCCGGACGCAAATACCCGCAACCCGGCCGCAAATCCCCGCAACCGGCCGCAAACCCAAAAAGCGTAGCAAACCCTATTTTCCTTTTGACCATAAACTACTCAGATCGGCCACTTTTCGAGTTGAACCCCTAAGGCCTAAACCCTAAGCCTATATAGCCCATGTAATTCGTGTGTGCAAAGCACGGACGATGCCTGCCAGCTCGATCTTGCATTTGTGGATGCAAAAGCAGCAACCTGCACGCTAGAGTGTGCGATTGGTCTCGAGTGTATGAATCTCCTTGACTTCAAAGGCTCTTTAGCTTTGCTACTGTAGGTAGGGGTCCCCTCATGACCTCTCGTTTGTTTTCTTGTAACTCCTTGGGGGAAGCTGTGCCACTTCTTGTCTGCAACTCGATGTCGCAGCCAGAGCAAGCTCATGATGTGCAGAGCAGAATCGAAGCTCTTTGTCTGGTTTAAGATGGTTGCCTTAAAGCCTGACCCCGACACCCGCAGCCCTTAAACCCCTAAGCTTTTTTCGTAGGACCCTACTTAAGGCGGGTGGACAAAACTGAATCATCTCCCAGCCAAGGCTTCCAGGGCCAGAATCCAGGCCCTGCAGGCCCAGCTTGCTGCACGTGGCAAGCCCCGAGCCCGGTCCGAGGCCGGCCCGTCTGGTGGCTATTCTGCAATTATAGAGAGGAGTCCAAGACCTTCACAGAGCCCAGAAGTAGCTCCTCAACAAGCCAGTCCATATGATGTCATCCCAAAACCCAATCCCTAGATCCCTTGGGTCCCTAATCCCCTTTCCAGCCCTTTTGGCTGTTTTTGATGTTTACGCCCAGACCCCTCGCTGCCCCCAAAAACTTTAAACACCTGGGTTAAATCTGCAACCCTGAACAATCCCCTAGCTGTGCATCTATATGTAGGGTTTAGGGTTTAGGGTTTAGTATATACATGCACACATGTAGGCATGTATGCATGTATGTATGCACACATGCATGCATGCATGTATGCTTGCATGCATGTATGTACATGTGTATATATATATATACACATGATATACATATATTGAAACCTACCCCCTTTTGGTTTGTAGCTTCTGGGTACGATCGGTGTATGACACATGTATACATGCATGTGCACCCACACATACCTGTGTATATATATAGTATATATATATATATATGTATACTATACATGATACATATATATATATATACATACCACAGATACATGCACACATACATGTATGCATATTACAGGGCCGGGTATATAACACACATATATATATATATATATGTATACTATACATGATACATATATATATATATACATACATACCACAGATACATGCACACATACATGTATGCATATTACAGGGCCGGGTATATACCATATATATATATATATATATATATATATATTGTGTTACATAAAGAAACATATATATATATATATGTATATATATATATATATGTGTGTGCTATTGAAGTTGTGCATGTACAGTATTTACATGAGGTGCACCGTGTCTGGCAAGACAGACCTCACACCTCGCTGTGCCTGGTGCCTTGGTGGTGCCACCGTGCGCTGCTACTCTGGTGACCGGGGGCAGTACCGACTCCTTGAGCTACGACAGTGCTGTAGAGGATGCCCAGTGCCCTTGGCCGAGACCCAGCCCTGAAAAACCAGCTGAGCCCGTGGACAAAGCAAGCGAGCCGGACCCCGAGAACCCGAAGCTGAAGAAGAGCAGAAGCGAACCAAGCAAGCCGGAGTCCAACAACAGCCCAGGAAGCAAGCCGGAGTGCAACAACAGCCGAGCAAGCAAACCGGAGTCCAACAACAGCCCAGGAAGCAAGCCGGAGTGCCAAGCAAGCAAGCCGGAGTCCAACAACAGCCCAGGAAGCAAGCCGGAGTCCAACAACAGCCAAGCAAGCAAGCCGGAGTCCAAGCACAGCCACCCAAGCAAGCCTGGCGGCATGGAAAAGCGCAAGCTCTGCACCCCAACCAAGAGAGGCTCTACTACCGATCTTAGCTCTCCTGATACCTCGAAATCCAGTGGCCCAAAAAGCCAAAGCAGCCCGGGTACCTCAAGCCGCCGCACCCCTCGAAAGAGCAAGCGATCGAAGTCGCCGACGTATTGGAAGACATCTCGCTGCATTGGGTGTCTTTGCATGGGTGTGTGTGTGTGTGTGTGTATGCATGTGTCTGTTCTACAAAATATTATAGATAGATAGATGTGTGTGTATATATATATATACGATATTTTTTGCATGTGTGTGTGTGTGTTGTGCATACTAAGTATTATATGTGTGTGTATATATGTATATATGATTAATACATTAAGACAGCGGGGTAGCTCTTATGTAGGTAGGCAGGAGTGTGTGAGTAGGCTGTTTGGCTGGTTTGTGGGCAAGGATGTTGGTGGATAGCCAATCATGTAGGTAGGTAGGTAGGTAGGTAGGTAGGTAGGTAGGTAGGTAGGTAGGTCGGTAGGTCGGTAGACCCTAGACGGATTGTCCATGGACACACAAAGGTGAGCTAACCCTCAACCCTCAACCCCTTACGCAGAAACCCTTCCAGGTTTAGGTTTAGGGTTTAGGGCCCTAAACCCTCAACCCCCCGTATGCGGAAACCCTTCAAGGTTTGGGGTTTAGGGTTTAGGTTTTAGGGTTTAGGGTTTAGGGGTGAGCTAACCCTAAACCCTCAACCCCATATGCAGAGACCCTTCAAGGATGCGACGATACTTTGAGCCCCGATGCACCGGGGAGCTGAAATGCTCAGAAGCCGCCTTGTCGCTGTACAAGACAGCCGATGGACGCAACTCGGTTCGCAGCCTGTGCCATGGGATCTATAAGGCATTGTGTAGTTAACTATATCGTGTGTGCCTAAGGTAAGAAGCTGAAGGAGTTGCTTCTGAAGCATGGCAACTTCAAGAGCCTGGAGATGGTGCTACGCAAAACCCACACGGCTTCCTACGGCAAGACGAAGTCGGGGAAGTGGGTCACAAAGCACTACCTTCAAACGGCCGAGCACTGGACCCCGCCCTGAACTAAGCTTATATCGTGTGCATCATGCATCAAACTGCAGTTGGTAGATTGTCCTACCATGTGTGTTTCCGTATGAACAGCTACAACAAAAAAATGTAACATATACACGTGCAACCTAGGAAGATGATCACTGCTGCATGGCAGTGGGCTACTTCCACAAAGAACATCCGGCGCAACAAAATACATGGTGAGGAGGAAGCCAAGATTGTCTTGGATGACGCGTTTGAGGCTATGGACAAGACCACCAACGAAACCTCAATGCAAGGTGGAATGGATGTGCAGGACTGCAAGTAACCATGCAATACCCGTTGACTAGCTGGTCAATGCTATCCTCACCCGACCTCTTAATCCTTTGTAATCCCCAGCCCCAAACCCCAAACCCCAAAGCCCAAACCCTAGACCCTTCACCCGACTTCTTAATCCTTTTGTAATCCCCAGCCCCAAACCCCAAACCCCGAAGCCCAAACCCTAAACTCTTCACCCGACTTCTTAATCCTTTGTAATCCCCAGCCCCAAACCCCAAAGCCCAAACCCTAAACCCTTCGCCAGACTTCTTAATCCTTTGTAATCCCCAGCCCCAAACCCAAAAGCCCAAACCCCAAACCCCAAACCCTAGACCCTAAACCCTAATCTTGCAGGATGACAGCGGCTTCCTCCTGGAGAATGACATCCCGGACATCGATGGCAGCGAAGCTGCCATCACCAATGGCCAGACCGATGGTGCAGCAGCGGCATCCTCCGCACAGGCGGAGCAGCTCGAATCGTTCTCTTCGTCAGCTTCGTTTAAGTATCGTGGCAATATGCTGGGGAATGGAAGTTGCAATGTTATCATTAATGCATACTACCGGCCTATTTGGGTAACCTACCTAGGCTGACGTTTCCGAGCCTTCAGCAGACGGCCTCACCATTGAGTATCCTACCGGGTTTTCTCGAAGTCCTCGGACGCAAGATCGATAACACCGTCGACGTTATCGAGACTTGGTTTGTGTATAGCTGTTTCGAAGCAGTCCAAGTTTGCTTGGTTGACACATATAAGGAAAGGCTGACCAAGGCCGGCGGCACACGAGCGCAAACGTGACCTATCTGTAGCATCTCTAGGTAGTGGCCGTATCTGTATTTTTTGCACAATCCAAGGCTGAGAGATCAGCTGGACACGATTCTATCGAATATGCGGGGCCTCTTCGAAAAGCTCACTCAGAAGCAGTCCGAAAGCTTGACGTGCAATGTTGACAAGTTCAAAACTTAGCTCGTCCTTGATCAGATTTAAGTATGCATGTGTGTGTGTGTGTGACCGATAGCTGGGTGCAGTAGTGCTCGCCACCAAAGGCCCTTCTCGGACTCCTTGCTGCGATTGTTTGCGGAAACGACGAAGCAGGACCTGATCATGAACAACTATGTTGTGAGGGCGAAGACACCGAGCTGAATTGTTAAGTGATATCATTGCACTAGTACTATGTATGGTCGAATTATAGCATCCCGAGTTCAACCACCTTAGGTCCGTGAAGGGCGGTGCTGGCTCGTCCACTGACAAGCCGAACAAGGAGAAGAAGAAGGAGAAGAAGGAGGCCAAGCCCAAGGCCAAGAAGCCCGGCAAGAAAGACAATAAGAACAAGAAGGACAAGGGCTCCCCCAAGCCCAAGAAATCCAAAAAGGATTGAACCAGCTCTCGAAGAAGTGCTGGTGTGGGCTCTTTTCTAGGAAGTAGAAAAGCCGTGCAGCAGATCAGCGGGGCCGAGGTGTAAAGCTATATAGCTTCTTTCAGCTACAGGGATGTACTTCTACACCAACCGGTTACTGCTAGGCTTCTTGAGCTAGGCTTGAATAAAGCCCTGTTGGTGTGCTGTTGTGCTCTTCCGAACAGCACACTATCGAGTAGTGTGCCGGCATGTGCCTGGGGTTATCGCGACGACATCTGCGACCGCTCAAAATCCGCAGAGAGTTGTGACATGTGCATGTTGCCACATGTATGGATAGACCAAACCTTTTAACTGATTGTGCTTGCGAGGCCTGCTGAACAATGCTGCCAGCTCCGAGAGTGATTCAGGTGGGCCTACTAGATAATACAAATCCTACCAAGCTCTAAACCCTAAGCCCTATCGCAAAAACCTTTGACCCCAAACCCGGATGGCAGAACGATTAAATTTTTAAAAATATATCGATACACATCTAGGCAGACCTAAGCTTAAACTCTAATGTATACATAACACCCTATAGGCCCTACCTCGCATGTATATACCCAAACCTGTGAGCCCCGCCAACCCCAAAGCCCCACTCGGAGTCTTGCCATCTAAACACCCATGATATGAAAACCATCTAGCTTGTAAATCTAACCCCCCAAAAGTTCATTTATCGATAGGTTTTAGTGTTGACTGGGCGCCCCGAAACCGCAGCACAAACCTTAATCCTGAATAGAGTCGTGCCCTCGACCAGAAGCCCGAGCTGCACAAATCTCAAACCCGAAACACTGAACAACTCGTGCCCAACCTCAGGTGTGGATGTGTCCCAAGAACTTATAACATTTTGCACTTGTGTTCACTTCAAACCCGAGGCCCTAGACAAGCTAGCAGTAATCCTCAAAGGCACAGATCGAATCCACCCTGCATGCCCAAAACTCGATCTGGCTCTATGACCGAAAAACCCCAAGCCTGAATCCCATAGTACCAACGCAGCTTTGAACCATTCCGAAGTGTGTCCTGACAGGAAGTGAAGAAGGCACCGACGATGACCTGGCCGATGAGCTTCTTGTGGGCTTTGAAGCAGGGGCCAACATGCTGCAAGCAGTTAAGCTAGCCATAGCTTCCATGCTAGTTGGAGTTTGTACCATTGTACCACATGATCATAGCATGGCTCGAGGCCGAGAGTGCGCGACGGGTGGTTCGACTTGCCCAAGTGGCCTCCAGGAAACTACGCAATGTTGGCCCCAAGGCTCAGTTCGATTCGCGAGGTTGATTCAAACTGTAATGTAATTTTACTTTGTAGAGCTTAGATCCCTAAACCCTAAACCCTAAACCCCTAAACCCCTAAACCCCTGAATCCCTGACCCTCTGGATCCCTGAACCACTGAACCCCTGAACCCCTAAACCCCTAAACCCTTAAACCCCTAAACCCTAAACTGCCTGAATCTCAGCAAAGCATGCAAGGACACTCAGACCCCTGCTTGAATCAACTGGCAGCTTGTGGATCTGGTGGGAGGGGGCATCTCAATGCTTCCCGAAATTTGCACGCATTGATCCATCGACAAGGGCGGTCCCTACCTGTAAGTGTGACTTCTGTATCAACTCCAGTGAGAAGAATACACAAGGGCTATGTTAAAACAGAACACATTAGCTTCCCAGTGTTGCTGCCATCGAGTTGGCTGCAGTATTCCCTATCTGTCGGTGGAGAGGCATTCCTTGCTGGGCAGTGCCTGGATGCTGAAGCATCGATTCAACAATTATTCAGAAGCTTTTGGCGAAAGTACCAGGCCAGCAACCCCAGCTTTGAATTCTTTCAAAGACCTGATTACCAAGATGTTGCAGGCCTTTCAGTTCCTATCCTGATCCATGGTGATGAAGGACGAGGGAGTTGTAAGCGACCCATTATGTGCATCTCGATACAACCGCTCATTGGACTGTGTGGCCTGCAGAAAGTCAATATGAATATGTGCCTGGTCAAGCACATTAGGCCCTAAGTAAACCCGATATCCCCTAATTCCTAATCTTGAACTCTATAACTTGTAAGGAACTCCCTGACAAGCCGAATGCTATTCACTGTGATTCCTTCAGAACTGTATGCGGGGGACCTGACACTCGATGTGTTGCTTGCTGCCCTGGCGAAAGACCTTGGAGAGCTTTATGAGAATGGGGCTTCTGTGGCTTTTGCCTAGATAGCAGTACTTATTATGGTTTGGGGTATATACTAGCTAGTGCTTGCTTCTTGTTGAATGCACTTTGAAGTGTTTAAGGGTTTAGGGGTTTAGAGGTTTAGGGGTTTAGGGGTTTAGCTAGGGTTTAGGAGTTTAGGGTTTAGGAGTTTAGGGGTTTAGGGGTTCAGGGGTTTAGGGTTTAGGGTTTAGGGGTTTAGTACTCTACAGCTATACTGACTTCCACAGGTGCTGTTTAAAGGCCGCACAAAGAAAGTTCGACTGGTATTGTTGGGTGTGAAGGGCGATTGGCCCTTTTTACGCAAAGCAATGAAGTTGGTCACGGGATTCACATCCAGACGTGTTTGCCACCTGTGCAATGCGGACACCTATCCAGGTTCAGAATTATAGTTTTCAACTGATATTTAATTATAATATCTATATTGTTTATGAGGTATAGGGTGGTTAGGCTCACATAGCCTAGAGCATCCAAGGTCAAATGGTATGAACTTTCCAAAGCTGCTCTGACAACTGCGCACGAAGATGCCCCAGAGAATCCGTTCAAGCAGGATGAACCCGCTGCTGCCCTCCGAAGTCTTCCTACGATTGCAGACAGCCCTCGTGCAATAATGGTCGATGTGGCGCATACGTACGCCATCCAAGGATGGGGCAAGGATTTCTGTGCTAGTTCACTGGTCCTACTGGTTAGGATGAAAATATTGCGTGGCCGATCACTGCAAGCAGCACTGGACCATGGCTTTGAGCTTTTCCAAGAATACTGCTGCAACCGTGGGAAAACCTCATCCATAAGATTTTTCAGCAAGCAGACCCTGAAGGTGTCATCGCTCTTCGGCATTTATTGGGGCTAGTGACTAGTGCAATGTTTAGAGATTAGGGTGGTAAGAGCAGGTACTTCGGCCTTATATTATATAATAGTATATAAGTTATAGATATGCATATGTGCAGGCTTGCTGAATTTCCGACAGGGTGTGGCAAGGGCCATGATTGCGGCCTCATGAATGCTTGGATACAATCTTTACTCGAATCCGTGGATGAGACAACGATGGCACCTTCGAAGCAGTTTCCCCTGAACCCTATATAGGACCCTACATAGGATTGAAATGTGCTAGCTCTACTGATGATATATGTAAATGTGCATGCAAATTCTGCAATTGTATACCACCCAGGGGTCCCAGTTCTTGGATCTCTTCCGGCTGTTGCGATGGAGTCACCAAGCCTGTGGTTTGCATTATCGCATACTGTATCGTGCTGGGATCTTTTTGACAAGGGACGAAGCTCGTGTGGCCATCGAAGCAGGCTGGAAAATGCTTGCAGCTCCGCCTTGGTTAGCAGAGATATGATGGCTTTTGGTAGATGAGATGGGTGCTGTAGGGACATCTATTAATATAATCGGTTTTCAAACCCTGACCCGTACGATTCTAAGTTGGGCTTTTGAATGAATGGGTGCAGCCACTGACGGAACCTAGAAAGATATCTTATACTATAGGGTCTCGTGGTCTTCGGGTTTGGTGCTAGGGCTAGCTAGGCACAAGTATTCTTATGCCAATAAGGATGGCTATGCACGACTTGCTTGCAGCTGTGCCCGAAAGCGCTGGGCACTGTTCCGACTGCGTCCTAAGCTGCATATGCAGTCAGAGCTTGTGAAGCTTGCTTGATTTGGGCATAGAGCGTTTCAACTCAATAGGCTTATGTTTGGAATCGGTCTTTGTAAGCTCATGGGCTCGGTTGTCCCGAGACTGATTATGCAGCTTAGCTGGGGCCTGCAAGAGCAGTTCGACACTGGGGCCAGTGACATCATCAACCCCCTTTGTGGCTTGTCGATCTTATAAGCATTTCTAACTCTGAAGCTCAATACTGAAACCACTTCAAGCTTTGGGGCCTAGATCGATCGAGCTAGGCTTCGCAACATGGAGCGACGAGGACTATATCGGCAGAATAAGCAGGATAAGCCGCCGGTGCTCGGCAGCTGGAAAAACCATCCGCACAATCCAGAAGTCGCTCATGCACTATCGAAGAATCTGGAAGATTCATTACGACCTAAACTGATGGCCGAGGTCCTGGCTAGTGCAGAACCGTAGACGACGACTGGAATCACGTTGGCGACGAAATAGCGCTGCACTCTTGCGTGCGAATGTGTGTGAGCATAGGGGTGTAGGGATTATGGTTTAATCCTATAAACCGAACAGCTGCCAATAAATATTTCAAACCCCTAGAGAAATCCCAGATATTCACCCTAAAACGAACAAACCAGCTGCGAAGCTCATGCTTCGGCCACATTTGTGTCCATCCGGCCAGATATTAGAAAACGACCATAATTATATTAAGTCGTACCACAAATATTTCGCTATGGAAAATAACGTATCGAAAGAACCCTTAGGTAAGTATAGCTGTTATACTTATAATGCGGTTGGGCAAGCGCAGTGCTACTTAGGTTTATCAAACTCTGTCCTCTGAACCTCCAAGTCTAAAACAGGGTCTAGGACATTTTCAGGTGGGTAGTTACCGTTATAGGAGCCTTATAGAAGGTCCTTATGGAAGCCTTATAGAAGCCCTATAGACCCTAAACTCCCCACCTGTAGTTTCCTTTAACCAAGAGGGGCTCACGAATTCGGGCTCGTGGATCTTCACGCCGATAGCTGGCTTCTCTTTAGGAAGTAATACAGGGGGCTGAAGAATTACCTATAGTATTTTGGGGTTCCTTACTCTAGCTATGTCTATAGATAAGATACCCCAAAAGCCTATTCTTTGTTGACGATCGCCTCATGCTGAGCAGCAACTCTCAACAGTTACAGCAAGCCTTTCATACCACACAATTTTGGGATGG
>CAJNDV010003818.1:0-10248 GCA_905221635.1 Symbiodinium sp. CCMP2456
TTGATATTCTTCGTTGCTAATTCCGCTGCCTTCGCCCGCATTGTTTTCTATTAGCACCTGGTGCCCCTGATTTACCAGTTCAAAAACACCCGACTTTGTGAGGGCCACACGGCTTTCATTCTTTTTTATTTCTGCTGGAACGCCAACTATCGTAACTTCCTTTTTAATTCTAACCGCTTAGAACCTAAATGTGTTTAATGGCTCAAGCAATATGGTTTGATTACCCTTAAATGAATGTTATGTTCTAATTTAGCGGCCAAAGCAATTTTTTAAATGAAGTCATTAAATACCGCCCTTTCTGTTGTTTTACTAATAGCCGTTGTATTTCTGTTCTATCGTGAATTTTCAAATAAAACGGAAAAAAGCGCGCAACAAAGCGAGGCTGAAGCAATCGCCAGTAAGGATTTCAGCAATTTGAGAATTGCCTACATTAACTATGATTCTTTGGTGGTTAGATACGATTACCACAAAGAATTAAAAGAAAAGCTTGAGAAAGAAGCCAAGGCATTGGAAACAGAACTGGCCCGCAGGTCAAAAATATTTCAGGAAGACGTAGCCATTCTTCAGCAGCGCGCCAGTGAGCTTAGTGAAGAGAGACTCCAATCTGCGCAAATGGAGCTTCAACAAAAGCAACAGGAATTAATGATGTATCGCGATCAGCAAACTCAAAGGCTTGCAGAGCAGGAGCAAGAGCTCACCAGCCTTTTGCGCGATGATTTAGACGATGTACTCAAGCAAATACGAGAAGAGTACGAGCTGGATCTGATTTTTAGTTACGACAGTAGAAGCGACCTGCTGGCAGCCGATGAAGGACTAAACGTTACCGAATCGGTTTTAAACCGATTGAATGAAAAATATAAAGCCAGCAAGGGCGATACTTTGCAAAGCGCTGAGTAATGAAAAGGGTTTATAAAAATATTGCTTTCGCGGGATTGATGCTCGGCCTGATAAGCTGTGCTGAAGAGAATAAGCCCACTGACCCGGGAAGCATACAAGACCGCTATCTGGGCGTGTGGAACGTTACCGAGAACACCGGCAACAACGCCCCCCAGTTTTATACCGTTGAAATTCTAGCGGGTGCGGATGTAAATACCATTCTTATTGAAGACCTGTACAACGAAGCAGATGTACAGGTGGAGGCTGATATTCAGGGCACGCAAATTACCATACCGATGCAAAGCACGGCCGGATTCACCTTTTCAGGAGACGGTAGCGCCAATGCCGACTTCGATCAAATTTCATTGAGTTTCACGGTGAATGACGGCACCGGTGACGACAACGTAGAAGCTATTTTGGTGCTCCCTTAAAAGTTGTAGCGCAGGCCTACGTTTAAACCATAATTGATTAGCGTTTCTCGCGGAAAATCATCTAAATCAACCATTTGGTTTAACATGTATTTAATTTGCGCACGGGCAAAGACGCCCCAGTTATCGTAAAACCAATACGTACCGCCCAAACCAAGGCCCACGGAGTAATTTACACGTTGCAGGTTTTGGTCAAAAGTTTGAGTAAAACTCTGCCCTCCGTCTTCAGGCATAATGGTGGCTTGGTACTTATCCAGGAGATTAAATTCAACCATTGGCACCACTTCCAGGTCAAAAACATCAGAGAGTGATGAGTTGAAGTTTATTTTAAAAGGTATGGTGTACATGCTCACATCAACGGCCACATCTGCCGGTATGGTATCGTTTACGGCCTGAGCATATTCGGCACTCTCCAGGGTGTATCCGCCAAAAGCGCGACCAAAACCGAGGCTGATGTCAAAAGATTGGCTGAGTTCAAAAATCAAATCCAAGTGATAGTTGAACTGAAAGGTACCCTGCGCGGCATCCTGGCTCACATTAAAGCCTCCGCCCCCCAGGCCCACGTCATTGTTAATTATGCGCAAATCGGTATAAACCGGGTTAAAGTTAGCCGCCAAACCAAAGCGCGAATCGCTCACGTCACTATCGGTAAAGTAAACTATATCATCATTTGGCTGCGCGATGCTCAGAAAAGGCAGAGCGAAAAAAGTTGCAATCAATAATTTTTTCATCGGTTTTTATTTCAATAGTTCTTTGGCTTTTTCAATGGCTTTTTCCAAGCCCTCAGGCTTGCTTCCTCCGGCCATGGCAAAAGCCGGTTGGCCTCCTCCGCCACCATTTATTTCACGGGCCAGCTCCTTAACCACTTTTCCGGCTTGCCAACCTTTATCCTTTACAATGGCATCGCTAAAAGCCACCGCAATTTGTGGTTTATTGTCTTTCCTGCTGCCAATTACAGCTACCAAATTAGGCACTTCCCTTTTCAATTGAAAGAGTGCATTTTTAATGGACGCCGCGTCTAAATCGCTTATGCGGAAAAGATAGCTCAGGCCGGCCTCTTCTTTAATGCTGTTTTGCCACGCCTTTTTCTCAAGGCTCGCCTGGGCGGCTTTAAACGACTCAATTTCCTTCTTCAGTTCAGCGTTTTCCTTTTTCAAGCTATGGATGCCTGAAAGCAAATCTTTGGGATTTTTCAGTTCCTCAGAAATTGCCTGCAATTTCGCTTGCTTATCCTTTAAATAACCACGTGCTTTTTCACCGGTATAAGCTTCTATCCTGCGTATTCCAGCGGCAACAGCTCCTTCTGAAACAATGGTAAACAAACCAATTTGCCCGGTTGCCGGCACGTGAATTCCTCCACACAACTCAATGCTATCGCCAAACTTAATGGCGCGCACCGTGTCGCCATACTTTTCACCAAACAGCGCCATGGCGCCCATGGCTTGTGCCTCAGCAATAGGAATGTCCCGGTATTCTTCCAGTGAAAAATTCTGGCGGATACGCTCGTTCACTATGCGTTCTATGGTTTCAATTTCTTCTGCCGATACTTTTGAAAAATGACTGAAGTCAAAACGCAAATACTCGGGATGCACTAAGGAGCCCTTTTGCTCAACGTGCTCTCCTAAAACCTCGCGCAAGGCTTGGTGCAGTAAATGGGTTGCCGAGTGGTTTAAACTGGTCACCTTTCTGCGCGATTCATCAACCTCAGCTTTAAAAACCGCTTGTGGATTGGCGGGCAACTTATCGCTGAGGTGCACAATTAAACCGTGCTCCTTTTTGGTGTCGGTTATCACCACGCGGTCCTCTTCATTTTTAATGCAGCCCGTATCTCCTACTTGGCCACCACCTTCCGGATAAAAAGGCGTTTGATCAAAAACCAGTTGGAATTGTTTTTTCTTTTTGCTGCTTATTTCGCGGTAGCGCAAAATTTTCACCGCAGCTTCGGTGTGGTCGTAGCCGATAAAGCCTTCGCCCTCAGCATCGCTCAGCACGGTCCAATCGCCCGTGTCTAGTTTAGTGGCTGCCCGTGCTCTATCTTTCTGAAGCTGCATTTCCTTCTGATATTCACTGGCATCGTAGGTAAACCCTTTCTCCTTTAAGATCAGGCCGGTTAGGTCGGGCGGAAAGCCAAAAGTGTCGTACAATTCAAAAACCTTGGCGCCTTCTACTGTGCTTCCTTCCGCGGAAGCGGTAATTTGCTCCAAACGGTTTAAGCCCTGCTCCAGGGTGCGCAAGAAAGATTGCTCTTCTTCCTTAATTACTTTTTCCACCAGGTTTTGTTGCTTCACAATTTCTGGGAAATAGGCCCCCATTTGACGGGCCAATACGGCAACCAATTCAAAAATAAAGGGTTGCTGCAAGTTGAGATATGAAAAGCCGTAGCGAATGGCCCTGCGCAAAATTCTGCGAATTACATAGCCCGCCCCGTTGTTGGATGGCAGTTGACCATCAGCAATTGCAAAGGCCACCGCGCGCACGTGGTCGGCAATCACGCGCATGGCAATGTCGGCTTTTTCGTTTTTGCCGTACTTGATTTTTGCCTTTTGGCTTATGAGATCAAGCAAGGGGGTAAAAACATCGGTGTCGTAATTGGAGCGTTTGTTTTGCAAGGCCATACAGAGGCGCTCAAAGCCCATACCCGTATCAACGTGCTGGGCGGGCAGGCGTTTTAGGCTGCCGTTGGCCAGGCGATTGAACTCCATAAAAACCAGATTCCATATTTCCACCACTTGCGGGTGGTCTTGATTGACCAGGTCGGATCCCGGAGTTTGCTTACGTTCTTCCTCGCTGCGCAGGTCAATGTGAATTTCAGAACAGGGGCCGCAGGGGCCAGTGGCGCCCATTTCCCAGAAGTTGTCCTTTTTGTTGCCGTTGAGTATGCGCTCTTCCTCCACCAGCTTTTTCCAAACCTGGGCCGCATCTTCATCTCGCGGCAAGTCGTCATCTTTATCGCCCTCAAAAACGGTAACGTACAAGCGATTTTCTGGCAGGCCATACACTTTAGTGAGCAGCTCCCAGGCCCATTCAATGGCTTCGGTTTTAAAATAATCGCCAAAACTCCAGTTGCCCAGCATTTCAAACATGGTGTGGTGGTAGGTATCGTGCCCCACTTCTTCCAAATCGTTGTGTTTGCCGGAAACGCGTAGGCATTTCTGGGTATCGGTTACCCGGCTGGCCTCCGGTTCAGCGTTTCCCAAAAAGGCATCCTTAAACTGATTCATTCCCGCATTGGTGAACATCAGGGTAGGATCATCTTTAATTACAATAGGAGCTGATGAAACGCGTTTATGGTTTTTCTGCTCGAAGAAGCTCAAAAAGGCTTCGCGAATATTCTGGGCTGTCCAATTTTTGGTATTGCTCATGAAGAAGTAAACAAACTAATGTTTATTGTGTAAAATTGCGCAGCTAAAACAAAGCGTTAAAATCAATTATTTTAGCTGTTGAAAAGGTTATCTTTTCGGCTTAGCGGCCAAAATTAAGCATTATGGCTAAGGTCAAGTACTATTACGATCCGAAAACACTCTCGTACCGGAAAATTGAGAAAGGCCCGGGCTACCGGCTAAAGCAAACCATGCTTTACATGGCCTCGGCTGCCCTTATGGGGATGGTGTTTTACCTGATTGCCGACAACTTTATTGACTCGCCCAAAGAAAAACGCCTGCGCAGAGAGCTGGAAAACATGAAAATCCAGTACTCCATTATGAATGAGCGCATGGATCAACTGGCCACCGTTTTGCGCGATTTAGAAGACCGGGATGACAATATTTACCGCGTAATTTTTGAAGCGGAACCCATTCCCGCCTCGGTGCGAGAAGCTGGCTTTGGAGGCGCCAACCGCTATAAAAAACTTGAAGGCTTTGAAAATTCAGAGCTGATTAAAGAAACGGCCAAGCGTCTGGATAAAATCACCAAACAGCTGTACGTTCAAACCAAGAGCTTTGATGAAATTGTTGAGATGGCCGATGATAAAAATAAGTTTTTGGCCTCCATTCCGGCCATACAACCCGTGGCCAATGAAGAATTGAAGCGCATGGCATCGGGTTACGGTTGGCGCATAGACCCCTTCACCAAGGCCCGAAAAATGCACTACGGTATGGACTTCTCTGCCGAAATTGGCACCCCGGTTTACGCTACGGGCGATGGCATTGTGAAACGAGCGGATTCGCGCTCCAGTGGATTTGGACGCCATATTCGCATTGACCATGGCTACGGCTACACCACCATTTATGCCCATTTAAGTGAGTACAACATACAGGTGGGACAAAGGGTTAAACGTGGCGAAGTAATTGGCTATGTTGGAAACAGCGGCCGTTCGCGAGGCCCGCACTTGCACTACGAGGTACATTTAAACAATGATCGGCTTAATCCCGTTAACTTCTACTACGGAGAGCTCAGTCCCGAAGAATTCTCAACCATTATTGAGATGGCCAGTCAAAACAACCAATCTTTCGACTAATGGCGTTTTCAGAAGAAACAGAACAAGAAAAACGCTATTACACCATGGGCGAGGTAGCCGCCATGCTGGAGGTAAATCCTTCACTGGTACGCTTTTGGGAAAAGGAGTTTGATATTCTCAAACCCCGCAAAAACAAAAAGGGCAACAGGCTATTCACCCCTAAAGATCTGGAAAACCTCAAGCTTATTTACCATTTGGTAAAAGAACGGGGCTTTACCCTAAAGGGAGCTAAAACGAAACTCAAGGAAAATAAAGACGACACCGCCAAAGTGGCGCAGGTGGTAGAAAAGCTAAAGAATATTCGCCAGGCTTTGGATGAGATGAAGGGGGCCCTATAGAGACATCCTGTCACTTTATTATCTTCGGCACTTAATTCGCTCTCAAAATTTAAAACAGTATAAAAATGAAAAAAGGTTTAATTGCCTTGCTGGTAGTAGTTGGTTTACTACTTATCTTCTTTTTCACCTTCCAGGGGATGTACAATAACATGGTAACCATGGAAGAAGCCACTACCGGCCAATGGGCCAACGTAGAAACAGCCTACCAACGCAGGGCTGATCTTATTCCCAACCTGGTAAACACCGTGAAAGGCTATGCCGATTTTGAACAGGAAACGCTTACCCAGGTAATTGAGGCGCGCAGCAAAGCCACTTCAATTAACGTTGATGCAAACGACATTAATCCGCAACAACTTCAGCAATTCCAAGAAGCACAGTCGCAATTAAGCGGGGCTTTAAGCCGATTGTTAGTTACCGTAGAACGCTACCCGGAACTCAAGGCCAACCAAAACTTTTTGCAATTGCAGTCGCAGCTGGAAGGCACCGAAAACCGCATCGCCATTGAGCGCAGGAAATTCAATGACATCGTAAGAAATTATAACACTTACATCCGTAAGTTTCCACAAAGCATCATTTCTGGCATTACCGGTTTTGACAAGAAAGGATATTTTGAATCAGAAGCAGGTAGCGAAGAAGCTCCTGAAGTTCAATTTTAAGATATGCGCGAAGAAACCCCCGAACACTTTCTCACCAAGGAAGAAGAAAAGCAAGTGGTAGCCGCCATTAAAGCGGCTGAAAACCGCACCAGTGGTGAAATCCGCGTGCATTTAGAAGCGCACACGGATGAACCGAATTTGGAGCACGCCAAGAAAATTTTTGACGAGGCGGGTATGACCAAAACCGAATTGCGTAACGGGGTTCTCTTTTACCTGGCGGTGCAGGATCATCAATTTTCCATTTTGGGCGATAAAGGCATTGACGAAAAAGTGCCCAAAGGATTTTGGGACGACATTCGCGACCACATGCAAAGCCACTTCAAGCAAGGCAATTTTGCCGAAGGCTTGGTGGAAGGGATTACCATGGCCGGCAAGGCTTTAAAAGAATATTTTCCGGTGCAGCATGACGACATCAACGAGCTGCCCGATGAAATCTCAAAATCATAAGCTTTGAAGGTATACCGGCTTTTCGTTCTCTTACTTTTATTCAGCACTACTCTTTTTGCGCAAAACGACCGTTTTCCCGATCCAAAGGGAGAAAAACCGGTGCACGACTTTGCCGAAATTTTAGATGCCAACCAAGAGACATCGCTCAATAACTTTCTGATAGGCTATGCCGATACCACCAGCACCCAAATCGTAATCGTTACCATGCCCAACATTGGCGGTGATGACCCCAACTTGTATGCCGCAGAATTAGGCGAAAAATGGGGTGTGGGCAGCAAGGATGCCGACAATGGCCTCATTCTCCTGGTAGCGATTGAAGAACGAAAAGTTGCCATACAAAATGGTTACGGCCTGGAGCCTTATCTCACCGATGCCAAATCGCGCTTGATTATTGAAAATTACATTGTACCGCAGTTTAAGCAAGACAATTATTATGAAGGCATCCGACAGGGCACGGTACAAATTGTAAACCTCTTACAGGGGAAATTTGAAGGCACTCCTCCCAAGCGTAGGGGCAAAAAAGGTCCGGCTTCCTACCTACCCTTTATCCTGATCATGATTCTCTTTTTCATCTTTTTCCGATACCGCAACCGCGGGGGTGGCTCAGGTCGGGGCGGTTACCGTGGCGGCACGGGCGGTATTTGGCTTGGCGGAATGGGTGGCGGCAGCTTTGGCGGGGGCGGAGGCTCCTTTGGCGGAGGTGGCGGCTTTAGCGGAGGCTTCGGTGGCGGAGGCTTTGGCGGAGGCGGTGCCAGTGGTTCGTGGTAGTTTGGGATTCTTGAGAGGCACAAGCGCGGATGCTTGCGCCAGCGGTGAGTTTGGGATTTTAGTTTATTGGGTTTATTCAGATACCAGGTTTATAAAGTTTATTGCGGCATCATGCCGGGCTTGGACCCGGAATTTCAGGCATTCAACACGCTTGATAACTGCCTGAAAGCCCATGTCATGAGCTGCCTTTCAAGAAACATTTTTTTACCTTCACGGCATGCAAAAGTTTCTCACCCTCACGCTTTTATCGCTTTCACTGGCCCTCTCGGCACAAGATTTAGATTCTGCTTCTTTTAATTTCTGGCTGGGCGATTGGCAGCTCAAATGGCTTTCCAACGAAGGTGATACTATTGTTGGTGCTAACCAGGTAGAATTCATTTTATCCGAGAAAACCATCCAGGAAAATTTTTCCTCCCCCTCGGGATTTAAAGGGAAAAGCTGGAGTGTTTTTACCCCTTCCGGAGAATGGAAGCAAACCTGGGTGGACAATTCGGGCGGCTACCTCGAGTTTACCGGAGCCAAATCTGGCGACAGCCTGATTTTTACCATGGAACCCGCGATGATAAATGAAAAACCCACCATCAGAAGAATGGTGTTTTTTGACATCAAACCCGATTCTTTTACCTGGCGCTGGCAGTCGGCTTTAGCCGGATCCCAAAAATGGGAAACTAAGTGGGAGATATTTTATGAGCGGGAGTGAGGGTTTCCACGGGCTACCAATTAAATGGTTACGCAAAAAAAGACTTGGGCTTCGACAGGCCTAGCCTGACTGGCTTCTAGGCTACCCAAAGGCATGTCTCGCTGAGCGGCAGTCGAAGCGCCACCTTATATCTCAAGCATTACCTTTTTGGAAACAACTCTTCGCACTAAATTATGATTGAACCGCCTAAACGCTAATTAGCACCTACGAGCGGATCGCATGTCGCCTAGAGCTTTAGCGATGGCACAGTCGAGTGTTCGTATCTAACGTATGTTAAAAGTTCTCTACTGCGCTCGAACTAGCTAACTATAGAGGCTTGGGAATCAACGAGAGTATAGGCCTGTCGCCTACGTTTTGACAGAACCAATATAAGTTAGCCACAGTCAGCATCTAAACGCCTCAAGCGGAGTCGAGAGGTAATGAACCAATAAATACTATCTGAATCTACTGAACCCACCACTCTCCCTTATCTTTGCAAAAATTTTCAGATCACTATGATCTACATCGAAAGGAAAGAACGCTTTAGCGCAGCGCATCAATTATACAACCCCAACTGGAGCGAAGAGAAAAACGATGAAGTTTTCGGCAAGTGTGCCAACAAAAACTTTCATGGCCACAACTATACGCTCACGGTCACGGTGAAGGGTGAAATAAACCCCGATACGGGTTTTGTGATGAATCTGGTTGATTTGAAAAAGCTCATCATGAATAACGTGGTAAAAAAACTGGACCACGCCAATCTCAACCACGATGTTGACTTCCTTAAAGGCAAGTTCACCAGCACCGAGGTTCTGGCCGAGGAAATCTGGAAAATCCTGCAACCCAAAATTGCCGAGCACGGCTGTGAGTTGCATAAAATTAGGCTGGACGAGACGGAGAATAATGCGGTCGAATTTTTTGGCTAAGCCAAAAAATGAGATGTTAGACTTTAGAGCTTAGACTTTAGAAGATTGAGAAGAAATATTTAGCTTTAAAGTTTAACCCAACCAAACAATTATGCACAATTTTAAAGAGCTTAAAATATGGCAAAGAGGCCGCGAAATTGTTAAACCTGTTTATCAGCTTACTTCTAGATTTCCAAAAGATGAGATTTATGGACTAACTTCACAGATAAGGAGGGCGGCAACTTCAATTTCCGCCAATATTGCGGAGGGCGCTGGAAGAAAGTCGGATAAAGAATTTGTACAGTTTTTAAGCATCAGTCAAGGATCTTGCTTTGAATTGGGGTCTCATCTTATTATTGCCTCCGATTTAGAATTTGTAAAATGGGAGGTTCTTGAACCTATTTTTACAGAATTAGAAGAATTGCAAAAAATGAACCGAGCATTCCAATCTCGATTGGAAATCGGTTTTTGAATAAAAATTTAAACAAAGTCTAGCGTCTAACGTCTAGCGTCTAAATTCTAAGAAATGAAGTCATACATCTTCCCCGGACAGGGCGCACAATTCCCAGGCATGGGAAAAGAACTTTACGAGCAGTCAGAAGAAGCCAAACAGCTTTTTGAAAAGGCCAATGAAATTTTGGGCTTCCGCATTACCGACATTATGTTTGAAGGCAGTGCCGAAGACCTCAAGCAAA
>CAJNDV010003819.1:0-10247 GCA_905221635.1 Symbiodinium sp. CCMP2456
GATGTATTTCAACGGATGTAACGGATTTCTTTAGTTTAAGGGATTTTGGAAGGTCTGGGCCCCAAGGGTTTCGGGTCCAGGATTGGGGGTTTCGGTTTAGGGTTTAGGGTTTAGGGTTTAGGGTTTAGGGTGTATTTAGGGTTTAGGGTTTAGGGTTTAGGGTCTAGGGTTTATTTAGGGTTTAGGCCTTAATGCAGGGGACTTGATGATTAGAATAGGTTTTTTTGGGGTATCTCATATTTAGGGTTTAGGGCTTAATGTGGGGGACTTAGTAATTAGAATAGGGTTTCGGGGGTATCTTATATTCACGGTTTAGGGTTCAATGTAGCGGACTTAATAATTGGAATAGGGTTTTGGAGTATCTTCCAAAAACTATGTTTGTAATGACGAACCCCTCTAAAAAATAGTATAAGTAATCATTAAGGCCCCCATGTTGGGTTCTCAAACTTGGAGTGCAGGGTTCAGGGTCCTGAAATTTTCAGGCATCACATGTTGGAAGAAGTTCCCCCAAAACCCCTAAACCCAAAGACACATGCCTTGAGCAAAAGACTTCCTCTTATCGTTAGCTAAACTAAACTGGTTGTCCATTTTCATCAGCCTCCAAAACTGATTTTAGTTAAGGTTCTATACTCAACAACAAAGGAAATTAACAAACATCCCAACTCCGGAACCGGTAGACTGCAATACCATGAGATTCTCAACAGTGGCAAGGAGGAGCCCTACACCCAGACCCCCAAAAGGATCTAAAAAATAGATCCCCTAATTAGGGACCCTAACTACTAAAAAGGGTACTTTATAGGAACCCCCTTAGGGGATCTATTTTTGTAGATCCTTTTGGGGGTCTGGGCAGATGTAGGTTTTCGGGTCCAGGGAACCCCACGATCACGAACCATGAGCCGAAACCCCCCTAAACCCTAAACCCTAAACCCTAAACCCTAAACCCTAAACCCTAAACCCTAAATCCTAAACCCTAAACCCTAAACCCTAAACCCTAAATCCTAAACCCTAAACCCCCAAGAGCTTCATCCCGAAAACCTAAGGGCAATACGGGGGCCTTAACACTTAGAATAGGGTTCTGGGGCCCATTATACTATATCCATACTAGGGCAACCCCCAAAATACTATTGGTAATTATTTAGGCTTCTACAGTAGATCTCCTTGAGTTGTGACGTCTGGAATTTCCGAGTTGATGGCTTCAGTAGTCGATATTGATGCGAATCCCGGTGCACATGACCCTAAACCCTAAACCCTGAACCCTAAACCCTAAACTCTAAACCGGTTTAGCAAATGCAACTCAAAACTTCAAGATGATTTCCATGGAGGATGTGTCGCATCAGCAGCATCGTCTGGCCTGCGACTCCTCCATCTGGCCCTGCGCCTTTAGGGTTTAGGGTTTAGGGTTTAGGGCCGTCAGTGCCTCCTGTTCGCGGAAGCGTCGGTTGTGTACTTCCTCGGCGCGGCGTTCCGCGGCCAAACGGGCCTGGTGAGCAGCTCTTTCTCGGGCACGGGCTTCTCGACAGCGCGCCTCTGGCAATACTTGCCGGGAGCATGCAGAACATGGACCTGGTCTCTGCATGCATCTGCTTGGTCGCAACATCTCAAGCCCGTATAAACCGTAACGCCCAAACCCTAAACGCTACTTGAAGGGTCGGGGGACTTAGTAACTAGCTTTTTGAGAGAGTTATAGGTTATAAGTGCCACAACCCCAGCTAGGATCGCTAATAGGGTACGTGCAACTCTGCTTATTACCTACTTCCCAGGTCCCTCGACCCTGCAAATAAAAGATGACCCTTACGCGCTCAAAAAGGGTGCACCATGCAGTGCTACCCAGCCAGCTGGCAAAACATCGTGTGGGTCTACGACACCCACAAAAAGGCAGTGTCAAATCTGAACTCCAAACCTCCTGGACCCCAACTAATATAGCGGCCCTAATGAGTAGAATAGGGATTTGGGGCCCATTCTACTATTCTTACTATTCTTATAATAAGGAGCCCCTAAAATAATATAGGTAATTATTGAGGCTTCTATATTAAACTGCCCTCAACCCCCACACCCCTGCACCCTCTAACCGGACAAGACCCCTATGAAACCATGTACAGAAACCCCTTCATTCAGAGCTTCTTCTCAAAGGCTCTTTTGAAGGACCCCCGATAAACCCTGAAACCTACACCCTCCCTAAACCCGAACCACTACACCTTAAATCCTAAACTCTAAACCCTGAACCTAACTTAAACCGAACCCCTGCACCCCAAACCCGAAACCGTCTCTGCGCCGCCTTCTGGTGCCCGCGCTTATCCAGTGCAGCTTTGGCCAAGAGCTCAAGGGCACGGGCCTCTTCGAGGTCCGAAGAGTCCTGGACATCTTCTGGTAATGTAGGGGCCTTATTAATTAGAGTAGGGTTCTGGGCTCCTTTATACAGGTATCATAAGGAACCCCAAGGACGAATATTGGACAAAAAATTATTTAGGCCTTTATAGAATGTTTGCTTTTCTTTTCTCATGGCTTTGGGACATTTAAAACCTTGAAGCTGTTGGGTTTAATGGGGCGGCTTGTGGCTTTAGATATAGTGCCTGGAGTTGCTGTTGTATATTGCAGTTGGGTTCTTGGTCTCCTCCCTAGGCGCAAAACCCTAAACCCAGAGCCCCTAAACCCCTAAACCCTAAACCCTTAGAGGAACCCTATTCTAATTATTAAGGCCCCTAAACCCTAAACCCCAGACCCTAAACCCTAAACCCTTAAAGGAACCCTATTCTAATTATTAAGGCCCCTAAACCCTAAACCCTAGACCCTAACCCTCACTTTTTGGGAGGGTCTTAATTCAGGTCTTTCGGAGGCCTCGCGAGATGAGTTAATGGTATAGGGGCCTTAATAACCAGAACAGGTTCCTTTCAGGGTTCCTTTGAAGGGTTTTATCAGGGCTACTCTTATAAGGGTTTAGGGTTTAGGGGCCTTAATAATTAAAATAGGGTTCCTCTAAGGGTTTAGGGTTCAGGGTTTAGTGGCCTTAATAATTAGAATAGGGTTTTGGGATCCATTATAGTAGAATTATAATAAGGAGCCCCCCGCCAAAATAGTATTGGTAATTAGTGGGGTGTATTTTATGGTGTTTAAAGGGGTCAAGAGTCTAGAGTTTACTGTAGCGGGTTTCGGGCTGCTTTCGGCGTTCCAAGGTGCTGGCTTTAAGGAGGCGTGGCAAAGCTCTAGACCCTGAACCCCCAAGCCCAAAAACCTTTGAAACCCTGAAGCCCTCAAGCCCTCAGCCCTAAACCCTCAAGCCCTCAGCCCTAATTAAAGGAAACTACAGGTGGGGAGTTTAGGGTTTCTAGGGCTTCTATGAGGCTTCTATAAGGTATATAGACCGTCTATATAAAGCTCCTATAACGGTATCTACCCACCTGAAAATGTCCTAGACCTAAACCCTCAACCCTAAAAGCCTAAATCCTGAACTGTCGAGCCCCCTGAACCCTAAACCCTAAACCCTAGACCCTAAACCCTGTACCCGGCCTGCGCCACCACCCACCAGCCGAGCGTTTCATGCCCAGACACCTCTCGAGACAGAGGTCCAAATCCGAAGCTCGAACCCCAAATCCTAGGTTTAGGGTTTTAGGGTTTAGGGTTTAGGGTTTAGGGTTTAGGGTTTAGGGTTAAACTCTAAATGTGAAACCCACTACTAAACCCTAAACTCTAAACCCTAAACCCCTAAACCCTAAACCCTGTGAAACCATACCTCTTCGAATTGGAGTCCTCCGGTTCTTGTTGGATTCCTTTCGTGTTTCGGGTTCAGGGTTTGGTGAATCCGAGAAAGTTGGAACATGGATTTAGTGCTAGGATTCCCGATACTTCACCTTGGGGGCATGCTGTGGAACAATGTTCCAACTTTCTGGAGTCTACTATACGGGGCTCCATTTTTAAAAGGGAATTCGGGCTTCTAGTATTTTGGGGCGTAACGTTGTGGATTCAAGGGTTTAGGGTTGTTCAGGTTTAGAGCGTGAGAGCGGTGGCTTTGCTGAATGTAACTGAATATAAGGATTTAGGGCTTAGGGTTTAAGGTAAACTGAATCGCTTACCCTAAAACCTAAAACCTAAACCCTAAACCCTTACACCATCAGTGGTGCTGGGCATTGGAGTTTCGAGGTTTGCGGCTCAGTGCTCCGGCTTTTCTTAAATTCTGGATTCAGGGTTTAGGGCTGTAGGGTTTAGGTGTATATATAAGCCCTGAAAACCTTAAACCCAAAGCCCTAAAGCCCAAACCCCGAACCCTAAACCCTAAACCCCTAAACCTTAAAACCCTAAATCCCTAAGCCCCAAACCTTAGGGTTCAGGGGTCTACGGGTTCTACCCTAAACCCTAAAACCCTAAAACCCTAAAACCCTAAATCCCTAAGCCCCAAACCTTAGGGTTTAGGGGTCTACAGGTTCTACTGTAAACCCCTAAACCTTAAACCCTAAACCCCTACACCCGAAGCCCAGGATCGGGGGCTCGGCGTTTGGGTTGGACTTGAACGGGACTCTCTGGACTTAGGTTTCGGGTTTAGGACTTAGGGTTTAGGGTTGAGGGTTTAGGGCTTTGGGTTTAGGAGTTTAGGCTTCAGGGAACGGGATTCTCTGCTTCCCTGACAACATCCTTAGGCCTTGAGCGTTTGTGAGGGTTTTAAGGGTTGAGGGGTTTGGGTTTGAGGGTTTTAAAGGGTTTAGGGTTGAGGGTTTCAAGGGTTTAGGGTTTAGGGTTTGAGGGTTTTAAACGGTTTAGGGCTCAGGGGTCGGGGTTTTAGGGTTTAGGGTTTAGGGCTTGAGGGTTTACAGGATTTAGGGCTTAGGGTTTGGGGTTTTAGGGTCCTCTTCAAACTTTTTGTGAATTACAGGCTTCGTGGCATTGTTGAAAAGCCCCCAAAGCCTAAACCCGAAAAGGCTCGCAAGCCTAAGAACACACGCGACCATGCTACTTTGATACTAACGACGACTCATGTGCCAGTTGCAACTGAAATGTATTTGATTGTGCTTCAGAATTAAGTTAGCACAATGTCACATTAATCTCCTGTAGTGGAGGGGCTTGACGACACCATGGAGTAGGAGCCCACATAAACCTTGGTTAAAATCACATTGCTGCAACTCTTCGGGTTAGCAGTTGCTGTTTGCTTTGCCAAACACGGCAACTGGATTTGATTCGTCGAACTTTTCTCAGGTTTAGGTGAAGTTTAGGATAGTGTCGCCCAAGCACTAAGCCGCAAACCCCAAAGCCACACGCTCAAAGACTGGCTCCTGGCAAGCTTAAATACGTGAAGGGATCTTGGTGCTTAGAATCAACAACTAAAAAACCTACATTTCTATTGGGTTCCTTATTATGCCTACGCCTCCTTTAAAGGTTTACCATAGGGTGCTACAATAGGGTTTCCTTAAAGGGTACTATAGCGCTCCATAAGAGGAGGGGTGGGTTCTTGCGGTCAGGGTGAGGTTTAGGGGTGTGTCGGTTTTAGGGCTTAAGGTTTTGAGTTTAGGGTTTAGGCCTGAAGCTGCGACACGTCGAAGCTTTGTTCGAAGAGCGTGCGCCGTGGGAAAACGATGACCTGCCTTGAAGCGTCGGGATTTCGAGTGCTGGGCCCTTTTGATAAGGACCGTACGGGGCTTGACAAGGGAGTGATAGGGCTATATAAGGGTTTATCAACAAAGCTTTGGTAGGGTGTTTTGCGGCTGTTGGCTTTGGGGTTCTGGGCCTAATTAGGCCGGCCACTACCTTCGGAGTGTTTTTTTGGTGTGGGGGAGTTAGGTTCAGCGTGCTCTTTCGTCATCCTGTTTGTCTTTCGCGATTTGTGCTTGTGCCTTTAATAAACCTTGAACTCCAAGACCTGAAAACCCTAAACTTCCCCCAACACTCAAACCCTAAACCCTAAACTGTGAACTCCAAACCCTAAACCCTGAACCCTAAACCTAAACCATAAACCCTGAACCCTAAACCCTAAACCCTCAACCCTGAACCCTAAACCCTAAACCCTGAACCCTAAACCCTACACCCTGAACCTTGAACCGTGCTACCAATCACACAGCCCTGAATCTAAAGTTGAAACCATGGGCCCCTAGTATGGGCCCTTCATCCTGGGATCCTTATATACCCCATATGTACCCTTAAGGGTCCCTAGAATCCCCTAAACCCGAAACCCTAAACCCTGAACCCTAAACCCCCATACTTCTAACCTTCGACCGAAGCTGCCTCCGGGCCATGTTGATGAGAACGTTATGGGCCATGTCAAGCACCTTCCATGGGTTTAGGGTTTCGGGCTTCGGGCTTGGGGGTTAGGATTGAGGGTTTAGCGTTTAGGGAGTAGGGTTTGGGGTATAGGGTTTAGGGATTAGGGTTTAGGGTTTAGGGATTAGGGTTTAGGGTTTAGGGTTTAGGGTTTAGGGTTTAGGAATCAGGGCCTTCATTCGCAGACCGGAGGCTCGTAGCGAAGCGGCTCCTCGAAGGTTACTACAAGGGTGTCTACCAGGGCCTCTACGAAGACCCCCAAAAGGATCTAAAAAAACAGATCCTCTAAGGGGGTTCCTTAAAAGTACCCTTTAGTAGTTAGGGTCCCTGATTAGGGGATCTATTTTTGAGATCCTTTTGGGGGTCTGGGTACCAGGGCCTCTACAAAGGGGCGTTGTAGAGCTGATACAGGGCTTCGGGGGATGAGGGGACTTAGCAAGTCGGTCAGAGCTAGACTTATAACTTATAAGTTATATGTACATGTACCTAATCAGGGTTCTCCCCATACCCTAAACCCTGAGCCCGGATTATCCGCTGCTTGTGAGTCTATAGATACTTACAACCCACTTACTACGTCCTCTGTGAGGAGGAGGGGGTCCAGAGTGTAAGGGTGGGCGGTTGAGGGTTTAGAAGTTTGAGGTTATTTCGGGGTTTTAGGGGTTTAGGGTTTAGGGGTTGAGGGTTCAGGGTTTTGAGAGCGCTAACACGCCAAACGAAAACCCGTTGAACGCCAGCTTAAACACTGAAGCCCAAAGACCTGGGGCTGTAGACCATGCATACCACAAGCCTTAAACCCTGAGACCCCCGCCTAAACTAGATCCGCAGACCCGACACCCCAAAATCTCAGCTTCAGGAACCAAAGCCAGCTCAAGCTTCGCTATGCGTTAAAGTAGAGAGCGCCAGAAGTGCAGAGTTCTCCCCATAGCTGGCTGAGCAAAGCCCCAAAATCCCAAAGCGAAATCTTAAAGGAGACCCGACTAAAGAACCCCATGCTACCCTTGAAAGGGACCCGATTCAAAAGCCTTATACCACCTCTAAGGTGGACCCGATTAGAGAACCTTATACTACCCATCTGGACATCCTGAAGTGCAAAAACGAAACCCAGGTCTTTCTGTATGCCTCAACTCAGGAATACTCCTTGGCTCATACGCACGGGAAGGTCCGGAAGACCGTTGATCTCCAAACAAGTACTGCTCAAACCCTTACGCCACTTTAGAAGAAGAACTGAACTTAAAAAGCTTACAGAGCCCTGTATACGTTACACTCTATACCCAAAGCCCTGTTCGAACTGAACTTAAAAAGCTTACAGAGCCATGCAAACGTTAGACTCTATACCCAAAACCCTATAGACCCTAAACCGTGAGAGCACCTGCAGCGCATCCACGAGCCGATGAACAAACTCAGCCAGGCGAAAAGCCGCGAGGTTGGCGTCCACATCCAGGACCTTTCTCTACGGTTGAAACCATGGGCCTCTAGTATGGGCCCTTAAGCCTGGGATCCTTATATAACTATTATATACCCCATATGTACCCTTAAGGCTATAACCCTATAGCCCTAAACCCAAAACCCTTAAACCCTAAACCCTAATTCTAAGCATTCAGGCCCCAGTAGACGCTTCAGAGGCGAGCTTGGGCTTTCGGGCTTCAGCGTTGCGGGGTTCAGGGCTGGAGGCTTGGAGGGATTCGATTTGGGCTTAGGGTTTAGTGTTTGGTTTAGGGTTTGGGCTTAGGGTTTAGTGTTCGGTTTAGGGTTTGGGGTTTAGGGTTTGGGGTTTGGTTCAGGGTTTGGGGTTTAGGGTTTGGGGTTTAGGGTTTAGGGTTTAGTGTTTGGGGATTAGGGTTGTAGGTTTGGGGTTTAGGGCTTCGAGATTCGGATGCTTGTTAGTGGGGTGTTGAGGTTTGGTGTGCGCAGCGCGAAGTGCAAGCTTTTGGCAAGGCCTTCTCTTCTGTCCACGTGAAGACCCAGCCGACGAGGGGCCAGCCTGGACTTCAATCAAAGTGGGGGCTACCCTAAACCCTAAACCCTAGACCCTAGACCCTAAACCCTAAACCCTAAACCCTAGACCCTAAACCCTAAACCCTAAACCCTGGACCCTAAACCCTAAACCGTACTCCGGGTCTGTGTGTGAACTTTAGGGTCTCTCAACTGAAACTTTCATCTCGGTATGTCCGGGGGGCTCTGACACCACGCCGTTGAAAACCCTCATCAAAAACTATGGTTAAGGTTTAGGGTTTAGGGTTTAGGGCTTTCTACGGGAGCCCAGTCAGTGCAGTTTCCACCGCATCTCAACAAAACCGAATGCCCCGAAATGGGTTTGGAGGTTGAGGAGAAAAGCCGCGCGGTGGCAGGATTCCTGAGCAACACGACGAGGCACTGCTTTTAAAGGAAACTACAGGTAGGGAGTTTAGGGTATATAGGGCTTCTATAAGGCTTCTAGAAGGTATATAGACCTTCTATAAGGCTTCTATAACGGTAGCTACCCACCTGAAACCGCCGTAGATGTTTGCTGTACATGGGATCATGCACCAAAGCCCGCGACCCCGCATCGTGAAATGACCACGATGGACACCATGCTACGAGTAGGGATAATGTCCCCAATGCCATATTACGGAATTAGGTGCCCTAAAGCCACTATGAGCATCGTCTTGTGGGACAAAGTTCCACAGTGAGGGTAGTATGCATGAACCCTCTGGGAACCAGACAAAGGCTACCAACAACGGCTTCAACCCTGAACCGATAAACCCCTCAAGCCCTAAACCCTCAACCCCTCAACCCCTAAACCCAAAGCCCTTACACCCTCAACCCCTAAACCCTAAACCCTAAAACCCTAAACCCTAAGCCTTAAAACCCTAAACCCCTAAACCCTAAACTCAAACCCCTAAACCCTAAACCTTAAAACCCTAAACCGTAAGCTCAAAACCCTAAGACCCTAAACCGAGAAACATGCACTCGGCCTTTGGGCCCTCCGCGAGTGCGGGACAAGGAGATCTGGGCCGTGGCTCTCATGTAGGGGCCTTAATAATTAGAATAGGGTTCAAGGTTTAGGGGTTGAGGGTTCAGGGTTTAGGGGTTTAGGGGTTTAGGGGTTTAGGGTTTAGGGTTTAGGGGGTGCTACGTATAATTCAGGGGCCTTAATACTTAGAATAGGGTTCCTTTAAGGGTTCCTTTAAAGGGTTCTATAAGGGCTACTATAGGGATTTAAGGTGTAGGTGCCTGAATAATTAGAATAGGGCTTTGGGGGGCACCTTAATACAACTATACGTAGTATGATATACCCCCAAACCCTAGTCTGATCATTAAGGCCCCTATATTATTGGGGCTTGAGGTGTTGCCGGGGATTTTGCGGCGCTTGAGCGTTTTAGGGCTTAGAATTTCAGGCTTTGGGTCCTACGGTTTAGGGTTTAGGGTTTAGGGTTTGGGGTTTAGGGTTTAGGGTTTAGGGTTTAGCTCATGTGGTTGCCTGCCCGAATCGGCTCCCAACAGATGCACATTGCATCATAGAAAACACCTTTGGATGCATACTACGCCACAAGGCTTCAAGGCTTAGACCCTATAGGCCCTAAACCATGAACCCTAGACCCCCAAAACTTTAAACCCTAAACCCTAAACCCTAAACCCTAAACCATAAGCCCTAGACCCTAAACGGCCCTAAACCCTTAGATCTAAACCTTGACCCCTAAGCCCTAAACCCCTAAACCCTAAACCTTAAACCCTGAACCCTACACCGTTTAGGGCTTTAGGGCTTTAGGGCTTTGGGGCTTTAGAGTTTAGGGCTTTAGGGCTTTAGGGTTTAGGGCTTTAGGGCTTTAGGGCTTTAGGGCTTTAGGGGCTTTTGGGCTTTAGGGGCCTTGAACAGGGTTTGGGCTTTCTCTACACAAGCTTTCAACTTGCGAGTACTACGGAACAGCGCAAATGAAGCCCTCCGACAAATAAACCTGCAAACCAAAACTCTAATACCTGAAGCCTAAACCCCTAAACTTGTAAGAATCTTAGCCGGCTACACACTG
>CAJNDV010003821.1:0-10244 GCA_905221635.1 Symbiodinium sp. CCMP2456
GCATCCCGCAGATGTCGCAATTTCCTGGTCCATCTTTCACGATTTCTGGGTGCATTGGGCTGATCCATTTTCCCGCCAGCGACGCATCAAGCACTCGACCGCCAGCAGCAATCTTTGAGCGAACGATCGCTCGCACAAACATTTCGGGTTTCAGCCGACCATCCTTGTTGGATACGTTGACTCGTACCTTGACCGTCCGCGTTGCAGCGTTGAGAACCGGATCAATGAAGGCGATTCGCCCATGGAAGACGTCACCGGGATAGGCTTCTGTGGTGAATTCGACGTCCTGCCCATAACGCAGCCAAGGCAGGTCAGACTCGTAAGCATCCAACTGCACCCATAATTGCGTCAAGTCAGCTACCGAATAGATTCTGTCACCGGTGCGAACTCGATCACCTTCCTGCCTGAGCTTCGCAATTACGATGCCGCTTACAGGCGAGTAAATCGTAAGATGATCACTCGGACGGGCCCGCTGCTCAATCTCTTGAATCTGCTTGTCAGTGATCCCCAGCAGTCGCAACTTTTCGCGAGCCGACTCGGCCAAGTCAACAGACGGCGTGAAGCGAGTTGAGCTTGGTCGCTCGGATTGATACTTCAGCGACTGGATAAGCTCTTCCTGCGCGGAGTAAAGTTCTTCGCTGTAAATCGACACCATGTGGTCGCCCTTGTCGACTTGCACACCCGTGAAATCGACGAAAAGGCGATCTAACCGGCCCGATACCCATGCGGTAATGTGGGCCAAACGAGTTTCGTCGTATTCTACCTTTCCAACCATTCGCACTTCCGCGGTGACGTAGCGATGAGCAACCGGGACCGTTTCGATATTCATCAGCTTTCTTACATCAGGACTGATCGAAACGGTGCGGATGCCACCGACGGACTTCTTAACGGGAACCAAATCCATACCGCAAATTGGGCAACTACCCGGTCCATCACGACGAATTTGCGGATGCATTGAGCAGGTCCAGATGCTTGGCGAGTCCTTTGGTGCGGAAACGCCTGGCTCCGACGCTGAGGTCCCGTCTGTTGGCGCTCCGCGAAAGCTCCAGGCCAAAGCGAATCCCAATGCGAGGAAACAAACGGCCTGTACGACCAAGAGTTTCCAGCGGTGCTCGGCAATGAGTTTCGACAGAAGTCCTGACTTGCGATCTACATTCACGCTGCTACCCTCTTCCCTCTTGATATCCAGGACTTCTAAGAACGCCGACCCGTTTCCGCAAGTGGCATTCGCACAACGACTCCGAGTTTGTTGACAATCTGCTGAACCCCTTCCATCAGTTTACCGATTTCCTGTGCCCGCTGCTTAATGTAGTACGAAGAAACACGGCCGCGTAGAACCAGCACGCGACCGTGTTCGGTGAAATCGATTTCGAGCTTACCTAGTTCAGCATACCCGCTACTTTGGAACATGGCCGCTAACACACGCTGCTTGTTGTCCATCGGACCAAACTACCTGCGGCCGCGTTCAGTTGGCGAATACTTCCAAGCCTTCCTGCCGAGTGCATCAGTAACTTCGCGAGCCGGGGTGAAGTCTCACATCCGGAGGACTCGCGCGGCGATTGGCAGAATTGCGACGGACGCCCCGCTCGGGAGCCAGAATGGCAGCCGGCTCATACGAAAACCTCCGGTAGGTCACGTTGGGCACTTTCTGACAGGGGGACGCGGATGTATCGACCTGCACAGCCGCTGGCTCCTCTATGTTTTGTGCGTCAGCGGTGTCTCCAGGAGTTGGCTCGTAGGAGAAACTGCGGTAGCTATCGACAGCTTGAGGACTTTCTGTTTGATAGAGCCGTGCCTGCGGAACCATCGTTCTTTGAACCACACGTGTAGATGCACGATTAGAACCCGAATTCCAGAACCCTTTCCCAAACTCGCCGCGTGCCTTAGCGCCGGCGTCACGTTGCGCGAACGCGTCGGAACTCAGTAACATCCCCATGACCGCGGCCGCCGTTAGAACTGTCTTGAACATCTTCCGCCTCCTGGCCCTTGCGAGCCGCAAAATGTGTGGCATCCTGCTTAGAAACAGCGGTGGCCGCCTCCCACCGCTCCAACTTGCCTCTTCTACCCTGTTTGATGCATGACGGATGGCTTTTCTTCACTGATGCCAACACGATTTCTAGGAACTGCTTGAGCCGTTTGTGTGGAGCATAGGCGTACACGAGCATTGCCTGATTCCTTTGCAAAGTTTGCCAGATTTGGAGGCAGTCCTTGGCCTACGCGAGGCGGATTCGTGAGTGCCACTACGAGCCATCGATCCACTGATTTCCCCACAATGTTGCCGTTTCAAGGTTCGCTAGCCAGGATCTCGTAGAGACAGGTCCAGATTTGGCGCGGGATTTGATTCTACGTGCATATCCCGTTTCCATCGGCTCACTTCAATCTGCGATTGGCAGCGTCGGCGGCCGCACCACCTCGCACCTTCCTCCTGGATCGCTGCTCTATGCGGATACTCTCAAGGCGGACCCTAGTGTCGCAATTCGCTGCGATGGCCCTCGGGGCGACAGCATTCGCTACCGAGTCTGGGGCGGCGACTCGCAACGCGTTCACAGCGACTGCGCCAAGCTTCCTAGTCCGATCGTTCAAAGACGGACCTGATGCTGCGGAGGTAATCGGGAAGTCTGTGGAATTGCGGCGGAAAGCTCACGAGCTTTGGATGCCGGAGAAAACTTGGGCTTCATGGCAGCCACGATGTGAGATTGTCCTTCATTCAAATCGCTCCAGCTACCTCCGCTACGTGGGACCTTCCGGCTCTAAGACATCGGGAGCAAGCCTGATTGAGAGGAGTGGTGACGGCATTGCAAAGCGCCGGATCGACTTGCTCGTTGATCAAGCAGGAGGGTATTCCGCACTTGCGCACGAGTTGACGCACGTTGTGCTTGCCGACTGGTTCGGGGGCCGTCAGCCACCGCCTTGGGTTGACGAAGGGATCGCAACGCTTGCCGACTCCGAGGAAAAGCAGTCTCTCCATTGCCGCGATTGTCGGCGGGCATTGGCGAACGGGAGCGCGATGCAATTGGTGGAACTGGTGGAGCTTCGGAAGCTGTCATCCTGTGACCAAGCCGCGGCGTTTTACGGTCAAAGCCTGTCGCTAGTGAGTTATCTTTCGGCGTGTGACAAGCCGGAGAAACTTTTGCCTTTTGTCGATCTGGCAACGGCGAGCGGATACGACAGCGCCATTCGTGAGGTCTACGGGATCGATGGGATAGGAGCCCTACATCGGCTTTGGCTAAATCATGAACTTTCCAACGCCCGGAGTGCGACCTTGCAGGCGTTTGAGCGGCGGTAGAACAGTGGTCAATCGAGAAGGGTGCAACCTACCCGTTTGATTGCTGATTAAAATCGGCCACAATCCGCGTCACTTCTTCTAGGTCACGCACGCCAATAATCGTGATGTGTCGCTTATCCTGCCGCCAACTTGCTGCCAACTTGCCGTTCAACTGCACGACGCTGGTTGGCACTCCGTCGCAAAGGCACTCGATACGTGACCGACTTCCGAACCAGATTGGCTGGGGCTCTAGATGCTCCAATACCGTCATTACGCCACCGTCGGATCGACGACAGACCGAAAGTGTGCACTGACAGCAAGGCATGTCGAGCGCGTACATCTCCTCGACGGTCACGCCGGCGCGACCTTCCAAACTCAACGGTTGGTAACCGAATCTTTTCTCAACCTCATCAGGTGTGACCGGCTGCCCGTCATAGGTGGCGACTAGAGCCTGATGCGCCTGCTCGGGATCAACGGCGAATTTTGCCAAGTAGATGTCGAAATTGGCAGCCATCGATTCATGCCCGTGTTCTCCCGATAGGTTGTGGGAAGCCCAGAAACCCGCGCCTAACAATAGAAGGACTGATGCTGCGAGGGCCCATATTTTAGAAGGCAGCCTCCACCACGGGGCCCGATACTCCAATTCTACCGATGGTTTATGTTCTTGCCGCAACGCGGAATCGACGCCTCTCCACAAATCCGAGGGAGGTGTCGGATCAACAAGCAATCGTGTCTGGTAAGAAAGGGACTTGGCAAAAACAACGCTTTCCGCACAAGCCGGACACGTCTTTAGGTGACTGTCGATCAGTTCACGCTGCGAAGCAGGTAGTTCATTGTCTATGAAGGCTGACAATCGCTCTTGTAGTTCTGAACAATTCATCGTCATGGACCCCAGCCAAGTTGCGTTAGACGCTGCTGCAATTCCCGGCGAGCGCGGTTAAGGCGCGAGCCTACCGTCCCTTCTGGAATATCGAGCACGTCAGCAATAGCGTTATAGGGCAATTCCTCAACCTCGCGAAGGAGAAAGATCGTTCGCAGCTCTAACTCAAGGTCAGCGAGGGCTGCTTCCAGCACCTCTGCTAAGTCAGACCTACTCTCGTGCGACTCCACGTGATCGATCGGTTCGTATTCCAACGTCTGTGTTTTCTTTCGATTCCTTCGTCGAAGGTGCTGTAATGCCTCATTGACTGCCAAGCGATAGATCCACGTGCTCAATCGCGAACGTCCGGAGAATTTTCCGAGTTGTCGGTAGACCTGTAGGTACACTTGCTGCGTAACGTCCGCCGCGTCCTGCTCGCCGACCATTCTGGCCATCAGCCGGAAGATACGACCATGGCTCTCGTCGAATAGCTGTTGCTGTGCGCAACGGTCTCCCTGCTGGCAAGCGGCAACGAGTTTGGCGTCCGTTGGATCCATGCTTCATGCAATTCGGCGCTCCTGCACTCTTTATGATGCAGCCAGGAGCAGCTTTCTTCGCGACAATTCCAGTCGAGGAGGTCAACCGGCGGGTCCGCAACCATTGCGAACAGCGTCTGGGGACTCAGGGTCGCTAGTTTAGCAGTTTTGGTCGCGGGCTTGCAGTGGCGTATCGCGGGGCTCCGGACCCGGAGATACCAAAGCGTCGAACCGTTGGTGTGACTGCTTAGTTTCTTGGAAACACGTGAAGAAACTGCTCGGGCCGGGCATCAGAAGGGGCGTAGGCGGGAGGAGTTGCCATTAGCGACAATTCTGATACTCGCCATCCATGCAACCGCTCGAAGCAACTAGACCCTAGACTTGGGATCGCGGTTTCCGAGCATTTTTTCAGAGGATGTATTGAGCCATGTTTTACGATCGTAAGAGGCTGTTGAATCTGGGTGTGGTCATTCTGACAGCCGCAGTCGCGGCAGGACCGGCCATTGCAGTTGCCCAAAGAAAGAGTCCAGGAGGACTGACGGGCGGAGATCGCTTGCGGCCTCAGGCTACTTACAGCAATCAACGAGCGTCTCGGAGTATGAGTCACGCTCGCGATTACTCTCGGGGCATCTATCAATACTCACGAACTCCCCAGACTATCGAGCCGAGCGTTGCCAAGTCTGAGGCAGAAGAACTTGGACGCAACATCATTAGCGCACAGAAGGAACTCGCCGTTGTCCGCAAAGAAGTCGGTAGCGATGCCGCCGCGGCGGCGCCACTAAAGTCAATCGATCAACATCTTGCCGCCGCCGAGAAACAGCACGCGATGCTTTTCGAGGAATGCTGCAAAGAGTCAGTCGACGGCCTAGCTTGTATGAAGCACTGCAATCAGATTCTGCTGCAACTAGACAAAGCCCAGGCGGAACATGATGCGTTGATGCGATCGATGGAAATAAAAGAGATGACTTCGGAATAAACGTGTTTGCCGTTTCGCTCAACGCAAGGACAACACCAAAGAGCCCGCGCTGGTTCATTTCGCATATGCCAGCGGGGGCTACCTAACTCGTCATTTCAAGGTGCAATCATCATGAAGCGACAGATGTTGGTTTTGTGGCTGCTGTCTTTGTGGATGAGCCCCCATGAAGTACATGCCTAAGCATGTATGTGAGCAGCTGAAGGGATAGCGAGGGCTGTCAAAGTTTTTGTCTCGCCTTCGAAGACGAATAGTGGATTATTGTGCTTCGGCTGTACGAGGCCCAGTGGTGTTTTGGTGAATAAAAAAAGTAGGAAGACGAAGACGATGAGAACTCGAACGATGACGATGGTGTTGGTGACCGTGGCGTTGACAGGCCAGTCCGTCCGGGCACACGAAGAAGATCACCAGACGGAGGATCAGCTACGACGCGAACAATTGCGTATCGCCGTTCAGGAGATCTGCCCGATCTCGGGCGAAAAGCTTGGCGCGATGGGGACGCCAATCAAGGTAGCGGCCGGCGATTCCAAAGAAGAGGTCTACCTCTGCTGCGAGGGATGCACAAATGGAAAGATCGATCAGAAGCTCTGGGGAACAATCCACCGCAGTATCGCTAAAGCGCAGGGGAAGTGCCCTATTTCAAAGAAGGACCTTCCGAGGAAGCCAAAGTCGACAGTAGTCGAAGGCCAGGTCATCTATGTCGCTCGTCTTGCAAGCATTGAGGAGGTTCAGGCAGAACCAGAGGCAGCCCTCCTCCAAGTTGACGAGTTCTACGCGTCCTACATCAAAGAGAAGAAACAGCGGGAGAAAAAAGAGGAGAAACGAGAGCACAATTGATGCCATCCGCTAGTATTTTTTGGAGAAGACTCGTGTCGTCCCGCCCTCATGGTCGGGACTCGCGATGCACGACTAATCTTTTATCGAGGATCGTTATGAAATGCGTGATTATTTTGGCTGTTGCTGTCTTGTCGTTGGGCGTCTATGGATGCAGCACATCAGAGGACTCCACGACGCCGGCTCCATCAAGCTCTCCTTCTGCCCAAGACGGTAGCAGCGCTCATGCGGATCATGAACACGGAAACCATGTTGACGAGGGCGATAACGGTATGACTGGCATGGAGAAAATGAAAGCTGAGTTGGCAAATCTCTCGCCAGCAGACGCCACCTCAGCTGAGAAGCAGCACATTTGCCCGGTAAGCGGTGAGATGCTCGGTACGATGGGCGCACCCATCAAGATCGATTTGAAGGGGCAAGAAGTATGGATCTGCTGTGACGGCTGCCGAGAGAAGCTGCTTGCAAACCCGGACGACTATCTGGCCAAGTTGAAGAACTGAGCGGCCATCGTAAAAGCATGTTGTAGGTTGCGCTATCTCGTTGCGGAAGGATCTACAGAATGTCTGACCTCACCACATTTGCCAGCCACGTTCAAGAGGTGGTCGACGATGCCTTCAGGATTCGTCGCTGGGAGCCGGGGGAGGCTCACAAGTACATGGCCAAGGTCGGCCAGCGGCGCGCCAAGTGGGAGGCCTTGGCTCGCCACCTGTGTCAGGATGTCGTTCGCCCGCGACTCACAACCGTAGCGATGTTGTTTCCGAACGCTACGATGTCTGATGAGCAACCGCCGCACTCGGTGACTTGCCTCTTCGAGTACTGCGACCGCTTTCCGGCGCTCGCAACTATCGAATTCTCCGTTGAACACGACGTGCGGTTTGAAAACGTTGTTCTCCACACGCGTACGCGCCTGATGCCGGTGTTTGTGTTGTTCAACGAGCAGGATAACCTGCCGCTGCCGCTGGACGGTGTGGATGACGAAGAAGTCGCCGATTGGGTCGAAGAGAGACTCCTAGAATTCATAGACACTTATCTACGGATCGATGCGGTTGGTGGGATATTGGGTGAGCTGTCTGCCATCGATCCTGTGTGCGGAATGCAGGTTCTTCAATCAGCGTCTGTAGCAACCGGCTCTTATTGTGGGCATCCTTACTTCTTCTGCTCGGAGGACTGCCTTGCTGAGTTTGAAAAGGATCCGACTGATTACGTTCAGGTCAAGACGATGTAGTAAGTCAGTGAATACGATGGAAGCCCATGGTGCAGGAGACTTTCACTCAAGACCGTGAACAAAAGAGTGCGTCCGCTCGTGCGCGGCAGAGGCCAACGATTCGTTCTCGTCTACTCTTGGCCGTCAATCTGCCGTTGGCCATGCTGGCGGCGGTATTCTTGGCCTACGACTATTCTCATGAGCTTGCCCGGCGAATCGATATCAAACGGGTCGCTTTGGAAGAAGAAGCCAAAACCCTCTTTCCAGCAGTTATCCGACTTAGTGGCCGCGGTCCAGAGAGCGTGCAAGATTTCATTGACGAGGTATGTGTACGAATGCAAGACGCAGAGTCTCCCGGCCACCACATCGCTGTTGAGAAAGAAGGCGATACATTTCAAGCATCAGCTCATCACCGCGATTCGAGAGAAATGCTGCTGGCGATGCAGGAGGCGGCGGAGTCCCCCCTCTATAGGGCTCCTCTGGGTAACGCGGAGTTGGTCGTGGGCGCTTACGCAAGCGAGGGAACTACGGTGTACGTTTCCGAATCATTGGAGAATTTACGCCGTTCGGCAACGGGGGATACCATGCGTCGTCTCGTAGGCTTCCTCTTCATGGCCACCGTCGCCGCCGCGGTTGTCAACATGGTGCTCTTCCGTGTGGTCAGCAGGCCCCTTCAGGTTCTCGTGGGAACGGTCAAGAAGATCGGAGAGGGCGACTTTCGTTTGCAATCCGATTCATTTCGAACCAACGAACTAGGGTACTTGGCGGACGAAATCAACTCCATGAGTCAATCATTGGCGGCGTCCGAGAAGACACGTCTGCTGCAAATGGCACAAGCCCGTGAGATCCAGCGCAATCTGTTGCCGAACGGGGTCGAGGCCGATGGTTTTGAGGTTGCGCAGCTATTTGAACCGGCAGAGGACGTGGGCGGCGATTTCTTCGACATACTCATGCTCTGCGATAGATCATGGTTGGTTTGTGTCGCCGATGTATCCGGGCACGGCATACCAGCGGCCATGAACGCCGCGATGCTGAAGACGCTCGTGATGCAAGCTGCAAAAACTCTCGTATCTCCGTCCCAGATACTGCAAGAAGCAAATCAGCAGTTCACCTCGATGAGCCTCGAAGGAGACTTTGCAACGGTCTTCATGCTCCGGATAGATCCCTGCGCGGGCCGCTTCAGCTACGCCAGCGCGGGACATGATCCCGGATGGCTGCTCACGGAAGGTACCAACCTAAAGCAACTGCCATCCACTGGGTTAATACTCGGGATAGACGAGGACGTCACCTGGGAAGAGCCGACCGGTGAATTTGCCGCAGGAGACAGGATGTTGATTGCCACAGATGGCGTTTGCGAGACCTCCGATTCCAGTGGGCGCCTGTTCGGACGAGATCGTATCGGCGAACTACTGGCTCATTACCGCGATGCTCCTGCAGATGGGGTGATCAATCTGCTGAATCAGGCGTTGAACGAGCACAGGGGTGCAGCTCGACAAACTGATGACGTGACCGCACTACTTATCGAAAGGAATCCTGGCAGCAACTGCTAACTGATGGCCGTACGTCGGTTTAGCTCACGATTTATTCAGACGCCTGATGATCTTTGGCGTCTGGAGGCGACGAGGGATTGATCAACTGCGGCGATGGGCCCGTGAAGTAGGGCTCTGCTGCACGTGAGTGACAGGGGCATCCGTTGTAGCTTTCGTAAGGTAGCGGACTGGGGGCGCAGTACTTGCAAGGAATGCGACATTGGTCGTACCAGTGATATGCAGGAGCGCATCCACCTGCCGCTGCTAGCGACAGCAGCAATAGCTTCACTGTAATTTGACGTATTCTCATTTTTTCGTCCCAAAAGTGAATGCAGACCCTCGTTCCAGGCCAAGAATTTCCTTCGCCTAATTCGCTTCGGTCGGCGCTGGCAGCTGGTTAGGCTCGCCGTCATTCTCATCGTCCACCTGCTGTGGCGGCGGGACGGTTTCGGCCGATTGGGGTAGCGGACCTCCTACAACACGTTCGAGCGATGCGGTTGTTTGCCGCAATGACGCTTCGAGACGGCGGTAGGAGACTTCGTAGCGAAGCAGCAATCTGAAGTTGTCGATAAGCTGCAGAAAGTCGACCTCACCGACAGAATAGGCGCGGTTGGAGACTTCCAGTGTCTGCCGCGCCTTAGGAAGTATGTCTTCGCGAAACAGGAGCAGCAGGTCTTGCTGACTTCGGGCCTTGGCGAACAGGTCTGCCACTTGTTCAAGCGTCGCGTCGCGCAAGGCGTCGTAGTCCCGAGCTGTCGCCACGGCGCTGGCCTCAGCGGATCGGACTGCCGAATCAAGACGTTTGCGATAAATCGGCAGGTTTACACCTGCTGTCAGGAGCACGGCGTCTTGTCCGTTGGCGACTGGGCTAATCCCAGCGCTGGCCGTATCAATCCAAGTAGCACCGAGCGTGACGTCCGGCACGTAATCCAGCCGGGCGAGCTGCGCCGCCCGGCGGTCACGCTCAAGAGCGGCGAGCTGAGCGTGTAACTCTGGCCTGGCTGCGACCGCGCGCCGCTCCAGCCACGCTAAGTCTTGCGGCGC
>CAJNDV010003825.1:3567-47799 GCA_905221635.1 Symbiodinium sp. CCMP2456
GGGGGGGGGGGGGGGGGGCACATATCGTCTAGGTCTAGGTAAGCCAAGGCTTGCCTTATGGGGTGGGGCTCGGACTGCATCGCACGCAGGGCGGGCTGCATCATGCTGCAACGCGAGGAGAACAAAACATGGCCGGTATGAGCGGATCGCCGCTCTCCACCTTCGGCTTGAAGGACGCGGTGGGAGCGAGCGCCCGCAACCCACACTCACGCAGTGCAGCAAGCACTGCTTCCCGACTGATAACGTCGTAAACAGGTGCAACATCGACGGGCAGCACCGTCAGAGCTGGGTCGGCCAAACTCCGGGCCTGCAGAGTTGAGAGGGCATGCATGTGTGGATTGCACAATTTTTTCCCTTTCGCACCGCCGAAGCTGCGAGGCTGCCGAAAGAACAACCTGCCTAAAGAATCATAAGCGTAGAGTGTACACGTTAGGCACCTAATTTCGGAGCTACACAGGTGCCGAAGCCAGAAACCAAGGGCCTCAAGCAAAAAGTCGTCAGGCGCTCACTGTGCCTGCGCTTATCTTGCCGGGCGACATCAACGTTGAGATCCCGAAGCCGGACGTTGAGGGCAACCGTGGCTCCGGCTTCTCGGCAAACGCGGGCGGCCGCACGCTCGAGAGGCCCACCCTGGCACGGAGGACGACTGACCGAGGACATGCAGCGAGGTGGTCCCCGAAACGGTCATGCAGTTGCCGGCGGCGGCAGCGGGCAGAAGTCAAGGGCAGAGGAAGGCGGAGCCGGCAGAGGAGCATGACGCGGTAAAGCGGCGAGCTGCTTAAGGGACAGCTCAAGGGAGACTGGTTTTGTGGTGAAGACACACGCGGCGTGAGGGCCTGACTGCGAGTCCAGCAGGGCAAGGCCATGGGGCATCCAGCTCGCGGCGGATGGCACGGTGGAAGAACTCATCAACTGCGCGTGAAGCAGGGCGCTGCCACCCGCGAGTAAGATCAGCGGGCCGTCTTCTGACACAGGGGGCGCCGCCGAAAGCAGAGCATCCCACGTGGGGGCCTGGAAACCTGTAGGTTGCAGGGACGTGGTGGCATCCCCCGAGGCAGCCAAGGCGTGAGGCAAAGGCCCGGGGCCATCCAGAGAGCGCGCGAGGGCTTGGGCGAAGGCACGGTCTTGACGCGCGATGGCGGGGAGTGCATCGGCCCAAGATGCCCAAAACGCCGCGACGGCATGGCGCTCGGAGCTGCGGAGTCCAAGTCCACCGTGGCGCAGCGCGAGCTGTGCACGTGCGGCAGCCAAGGCTAGCAACCCGGAAGCAGTATCAGCGTGCAGCAATGCATCCAGGCAAGAGAGGAGGTGTTCACTGTGACTGCAGCGGGTCGAACATGAAACACCTTACACGATCCAACAGAAAGCTGTGCTCTGCCGCCGTCGCATGTGAAATGTGATGCTACAGACGCTCTGCGTGGGACAGTTGTGAGGAAGTTGATGTGTAGTTGATGTTTGTGCAACACATACCTTGTTCGCAATTTCGAGGGCCCGTTTGGTGCTTGCATGTGATTGCGGAGGTGCTAAGAAAACCTTTTTTTTGAGCAGTTCTCCTGGCCGGACTGAAGAATGCAAACTGGGGTGCGGCTGCCATTGCGCATAATCGTGTCAAGTCTCGATGCCGCGGACTGCTGTTGAGTACGAAGAGTTGGCATGCGAGGCTAAGACATGCTAAAGCAATACGCGCATGGCGCAACCACCTCCGGATGACAGACTGGCTAGCACCACGGCTTACCCCCTAGCTTGCTTGATGGGAAACGCCCATGTGGAGAAGTTTGGCATCCAAAGTGTGAACCCATGACCCTGGAGCGCGCACTACGTCCGCAGCTACGCATCTGCTCGGGATGGAAAGCAAACGTGCCCACGACCTAGCGGCACTGAGCATGTTGACCCTGAACCACTGCATTTGGTGCGCCAGGTGGCCACATCAGAAAGCGTTGTCCCCACACCACGATTGCTGATGGCAACGAATCGCGCCCTTGCCGACTGTAGCACATGCGTGCGTACAGAAAAGGAAGCATTTGTCTGTCGACAAGTCACGACGCAGTCCCGGTTCTGGAATCAGGGCGACACCCTACTGCAATGAAAGTAAAGTCCAAGGCTGAGGCACGGGGATGCACACTCAAGGGCGGCGACTGGCGATGGGTGGCGACGCAACAGAGTCAGCGAAGACAGCACTAGGAGGGGAGCCTCTCCGTCGACATTGGCAGTGCCAGACAGCAAAGGACCGAGCAGCGGCGAAGGACAGAAGCGCAGACCAGCGCAAAGCGAACGCAGATACGGTCTCTGCCCGTGGCAAAGGGGGCAGCGCGAGCTCCGCTTTGGGCCAGCAGTCGGACGAACTCAGCGGTCTTTGGGGACCACCGCTCCCCAACCTCAATGCCGAGGACAACCAATCGAGTTCGGGATAAGTCCGTGCCCTGGCGCGTTCGGCGATCCTTAAGGCTGCACCGGCAGTGATCCCTCTGTCACGGCGTGGCATCCCAGCTGCCGTGAGGGGCGACACCAGGCTTGGGTCGAGAGCGAGTTGCGCTCCACCCCACAAAGGCAGGCCGTTAGCAATACTTCTTTCAATGCGCTGCTCGTCCGGCCGGGCGGGGGGCCACCACCGAGGTCGCGCACCAGGACATGTGTGGCAACTGTCTCCTCGGCCTCCCTGCAAACATGCGCCGCAGCTCGCTCGAGCCGCCACACGAGCGCAACACGCCGGAGCGCGGGCAAGCTGCAAGGTGGTCACCGCATGCATCATGTGGCTGGCGGCAGCGGCATCTGGCTGCGGTGAGCGGGAGGGGCAGGCGCAGCCGCCGTAGCAGAAGCGCTCGGAACAATGACGACTGTAAGGTGAGCTCGGGTGAAGTTGGCCGCGCAGTGAAAACATCTCAATTTTTGGTCCTGCCCACTTCGTGTCAGGTCAGTGGGTCCTACGGGAGCTTAGGTACTACGGACGATGCTAGGGACGATGCTCCACTATTACAACTGGGGTCGCAGCGGCAGGCGGCTCGGCACTACGACCTGCGCGAAGTCGATAATGCGGTCGTGGTTGCCGCCTGCTGACAGCCGGAAACCGCAGCGGCCCGCAGGGCTGGCGGCTTTCTGTAAGACCGGAGGCGAACCAAGTTTCGCACCAAACGTTGTGCGTCGCCGTTGAAGCGCTCTCCGACCTCGCTGCCAAGCACGACGAGCTTTTGCGGCCCTAGGTGGCCGCGCGCAAGATCTGAGGAAATCTGGCAGGAGTGGGCGGTAAGGCTCTGCCGGCTTCCAACAGGCCGAAACAACAGCATGCGTGGTAGGAACAGCCACAGCTTCCACGGGTGCACAACATCCGGTGAGGAGAGGGTATGAGAGGGTACGTGGTGGTTAAGGCTTCAGGCGAAGGAGGATGAAGGAGGCAAAGCACCAAGCGGAGTGCGCGGAGCAGCGAGTGTTTGCACAAGGCGGGCGGCGTGCGGAACACATGGCAAGGCTGCAAAAGAACGTTTTCATGAACGTCTTCGACCGAGAGGGGGTCCAGAATAGCCAAAGCCGCCCGCAACGCCTTGTAGTGTGTGTCAAACGCACCGCGTAACTGGTGGGCATCAGGCCTGTCGCCAGCCTCCGAACCGGGAAAGGCGGAGGCTGGAGGAAGGCTGCGGTGCGTCCTGGCCCGGGCAGACGTAACGCCAAGGGCGGGCGGGCCGTGCTGAGTCAAGGTTGAGCTTGCGGAAGCGCTGAGGCCTCCTGCTCCATGAAAACGCAGAACAGTGCTTCGAGAACCGTGGATGGTGCGTAACCGTCAGGCAATGCAGCAAGTCGCCTCGCCGAGGCGCTGGACTCTGCTGCCAGGGCCAGCAACATTCGTGCCTCGGGCACGGAAACCCCCGCCACACCCGCCCCTTTTTCTTACCGAACTGCTGCAGCTTCTTTTCTTTTGGCTTCCCAAGCGGCCAACGCGGCGGAATGACCCGGTGTTAGTGGCCCGATTGCTTTGCACGAGCTCGGTCGCAGTGCTTATCACGCCAGGAGCCGCGCGACAAGCCTCGCCAAGCTGCTAAATGCTGCTAACACCGGCCCGTCGCTCGTACCTTTTGCCCGAGCCATGTAATGACGCGCGCACCTCCACCTGTGAGTGGTGGCGACGCACGAAGCCACGCAAGCTGAAGGCGTCGAGCAGGGAGACCCTTTCGCTTGGGGCCTGCACGCATGTAGTGGCGAAAAACGGGCCGTGGCGGACGCTCATGTCTAGGGCGCAACATGGCGCAACAGTTGTGCGAGGAGCCCACTTGGGCGTTGGGGTGTGCAGCCGAGTTTGTTATTAACCGAGGAACCATCATGAACCATCGGCTCCTGACGACAGGGAGGAAGGAGCGAAACGAGAAAAGTAGGAAAGCAAGGCTAGGCCCGCTAGGCTGAGCCCTGAACTGGGCTTCTTCTAGTTTTTCTGTCTGCATGGGTGTGTCGCTAGAACGCGATCCCGGCTTACGGCCGCAACTCGGCTCGTGCTGAGTGCACTAAGCGAGCGTCGCCTCAAAGCGCGCTGTTTGCGGCGGGAGGCTGGGCAGCAAAACTGCTTCATCGGCAAGCCTTCCAAGTCTCGGCTTCTTCGGCGTGCATCTCTGCTGCAAATTATTCCCCCACAGTGTGGATCGTTCGGCAAGGTGATGGGGGCACAAGGGGGTGTGCTGCACCGGTTGTGAGGTAATGAGACGCGGCGTCCTTTCCTACAGAGCAAGCAGTTAGACCCATGACTTGTCAACTTTTTCCTGCGATTCTCTTGGGCAGTCTGTCCGGCTCTCAGAACCGTCCTCGGGTCTGCACCTGACATGCAAGGAGCTTTCAGGGAGCATTCTCCAAAAAAAGGGTACCCGTCCAAACAAAGCAGCCAAATTTCTCAGTTGTCCACGCCACCAGCTTTGCTCGCTCGAGGGCTAGTTGACCAAGCTCACTGCTTGCAACCGCCTCACGGATGACGATGCGGATGGAGCATGGTTGACAACTTCATTCCTCTGCATCGCCCCGCCTCTGTCAGTTCGCGGAAAGTGATTGCAACACGAGGTCCAGAGATGTCCTTCACAGGATTGTGGAGTGCAAGCAGCTGCCTGGCTTAGCAAAAGCCCAAACAAGATATAGGTCTCCTCTGCCAAGAGCCCATGTTGCCAGTCGACACGCACCCGGCCGCTGATTAAGTACCTGCGTCACGCAGTCTCCCAACACCCATCCCCAGCTATCCATGATCCCTCCTGAATTAGCAAGTATGGCTGCGCACGCCGAGCGTCTCGGCAGTGGGACTCTGACCACCACCTCTGCACTCTGCGCGGCAAGCTCTGTGTCTCGATGTCTGATGTCTTTTGTCTCTGGCGGGCCTCGTTCGCTGGGTCGTAAAATGTGAAAACCTTAGAAAGCCAGACGGACGCCATCGAAAGGCATGCACGTTGCACCCGGAATCTAAGCATTAAACCTGAAACCCACAAATCCCAAGCGTCCCAAGCCTGAAGTCTCCACCTGCTTGGTAGCAGACCGACGCACTCTGCATCGACACACCAAGGATTCTGTCCCCCCACAGCCACAGGTCATCTACCTTTGCGGTGGATTTCCCAACACGCGCAACTGACAAGCAGCTAGAGACTAGTGCCACGAAGCTACATGCAACGCATGATTAGCTCCCCGGTCTGCATCGTACCTGCAAGGTCAGGACTCCAAATCTCCTGTCCAAGCTTGAAACATCTTTGACTCCTTGTCAACAGTCGTCTACTCATCTCTGAATTGGGAAAAGAACCGTGTAAGACATGACCGACAAGACTACACCCATGACAGAAAACATAACTTCAAGTGGGGCACCACAACGAGAGGCATTCTACCGCCTCAAAGCCTCAGAACCAGGCACGGCGACTAAGGCCCTCCCGGGCGACGCGTAACACACTGAGACCACAACTCTGCAGCGTTTCAGATCCTGAGGGGACTCATGACCGTCCGCACTCATCTCTGCTTCCTGAAGCTGAAGCCGAGGGGCTGCAAAGCAGGCTCGACAGCAGCTGGTGGGACCAGGATGGGAAGCCCTTCCAGGTCTCCGGAACCTTCACCTGCTGCTTCTTGAAGTTGGCCTTTGGGCCGAAGTCCTGATCACTGCTTTTCAAAAATCTTCGCGGCAAGGAGCCGCCACTACGCCGCCTGTCCTGCTTCCAGCGCCCACTCTGCGATGGCTGCCAGGGCCAAGCCTGTGGTGACAACAAAAATGCCTCCATTCGCGGTGCTCCGACGACTGCTACTACGACTGGTGCCTGGAGCTGCGCCAGGATCTCCATCTCCATATCCTCTCCACCCGGCAAGACCTCGCACGCTGAACTATGCAGGCCCGCAGAGTCGCAGGCAACGGAGCCTCGTGGAACAACTCCAGCCCTTCGAAAGGCACCTGTGCCACGCTGCTTGGGGCACATTGCGGTGCCGAGTACCTCTGCTTTGCTCTCTCGACGTCTGGAGACCTCAAGGTCAGCTCCAGAGATCCGCTCGCCATCCTCGCTCCGTAGCCAGCAGCCTCACCAGGCTCAGAACTCTCTCCCCTGAGAGTCTCATCGAAACAATTACAATGTAGTTCACCACCTTTTCTTCCATGCACATCTGCATTCTCGCTCGCAGGCATCGGTCTCTGCTGCTCTGTAGAGCTGCAGACTCATGTTGGATAGGTTTGCAATGTCATGAATCCTCCAACTGGCTGCGAAGCTGGACACATTGTGGCGGCTTGAGCTGCCGTCGTGTACGAATTCGGCGGCTGAGGTTGCCACAGAGGCAGCAAGGCCCAAGTTTCTGATCCTTCTGAACCCTTCCGGCTATCCGAAGGACACTTAGACATGCGAAGCTTGGGCCTTGACTCCGAGCTACGACTTGGAAGGACTGGAGTTTCCCAGTCACTTTCGAACTCGCATTGACCTGCACCCATAAAGATTCCTACTCAATGTCTCGCAATTTGAGAGGCTGCTGTAAGCGAGGTGACAGATCAGTGAGACATTCGCGAGCAGACACAAGAACTAAAAGCGTCACACCCACGAAAATGTGCTGAATACCACGTACATGTCTGCATCGCCCGCATTGCATTTACAAGCATCGACTCCGTGTTGGAGGAGCTGGAGGGCCGAGTGGGCAAGAGGTGGAGAGCTGCGGGATCAGTCTTCCTCCGCGATCTCCTCGTCCACGTCCTCGCCATCGGCGGCCTGAGCAAGGCAGCTCGTGCGGCAGGCAGAGACGCATGCGTCGCGCATGGACGGGCTTGGTATGGGAAGACTACTACAAGATACTGCGTGCACCTTGGGGTACCAGGTCTGATAAAGATCAGCACGGTGCATAAAAGAAAGACGCTTCCTTGTGGTCTTACCGGAGGCTAGACAACTTGGCGTCAGATGTCTCAGTTCACCACGGGCGCAGCAGGAGCTGCTTCCGACTCGGGCAGTGGCTGTCCAACAGCACCTGGACTGCACAGCGGATTTCACAAAGACAGCGTACATTCGCAAATTTGCCACTCTGCATGCGAGGTACCGTAGATGCGTTCGAGAAGGGCCCTGTCCAGGTACGGTGTGAGCACAATGCCGTGCTCTCTCATTCGCTCCACCGTCCTGCCAAGAGAGCTGTCTGCAGATACTGCAGACCAACAGAACTGAAAAGAAAAGAATGGCAAGTACTCCCGCCTGTATGCAGAGTTGTAGTCATTGAAGTCTGTGTAGTACTCCACAAGCTGTGCGAAAATGTCGCCGGTTCTGACCTTGCTAGCAACTCTCTACAAGCGGCACAGCAAGGAGCAGCTTTGCCGGGTGCGGGACAGCGCTGTCTATGTTTGGCGTGCTCACCATCCTCTCACAGACCTTGTGAACTCTCACTCGACAACCGAGGAAGCCGAGCAGGTCAAACTGAGCATTGGTACCGCAACCATTTGATCTGGCTCGGTTTTGGCCATTTTCCTCGGCAAGACCGCATGCTGACTCTTGCTTAAGATTCCACTCTCACCACAGTACGTTCATGTGGTCTCTTCGTAAGTGTTTGTGTGCGGGTCTGTCTGTGCAAGCGAACGTGTGTACATCACCTGCACACATCACTCGCTCACCATGCTATATCTACGAATCGCACCGTTGTACTGAAACAGCCCACACATCAAAGGGCACATCGCCGAACAGTGTCAGTGTCCCGGCCTCACACCTGCAAACTCGTCCACAAGAGCGATCCGACTCTGCAGAGATATCACCTGGCGTCGGAAGGCCGTGAGGGTTGCAGCTACAGAAGGGTCCCCCGGCTTCATCCCTCCTCCCTTGATCCCGTGAGCGGGAGAGGTGAGGCAGTGGAAGCCAACTCCGGCGGCTGCGCTCGCTCGTCGCTTTCTGCCGTCTCGCCGGCCGCCTCAGCTTCGCTCCGACCGCGCAGACCCGCGCAGATTTGCGCGACGGGACAGCTCAGCTCCCTCAGCTCCCGACCTTTGCCATGTACTTCAAGGCCTCTCGGAGAGCGCCGCCCGCCTTCTCGTAGTCCCTGTACTCATCAATCTCTACCTGCGGGCTTCTGGGAATCCTTGACAACTTTGAGATGTCTTCTAAACGCAATGCAACTGCAGAAAAGGAGTAATGCACAGCTGTCGCTTCGGAGGACCATGGGACTTAGTAAGTAAGGTTAGTCCCCTAATTGGGGTTATAAGTATAGTTACCTTAGTTATAGCCCTACTTACTAAGTCCCATGATCCTTTAAGCATGGGAGATCAGACCGTCGGTTGCCTGGAAAGCAGACATTCGCACAACCGGGATTCACACACGTACAAACCGAAATCGCATGTCCGAAACGTCGCGGGCTGGCCTGTGTACTACCAGCATAGTAAGGAGACGGATTCGAACGACCCCTAACCTTTAGGTTCCAGGGCCAAAGACCTTAAACCCCAAAAAAGCCCAAGACCCTAAACCCTAAAAAAATCCTAGAGTCCTAGAGCGAAAACAACCCCTCAAACCTCCTGCCTGCCCTCATAAGAAAAAACAAAGCACAAAGCCGCAAACCCTAATTGTCCTTGAAAGCTTGAAGTTTCCGTGCTTGAGCTACTGTGCTGGACTCGCCAGTGCTTAGATCACTTCCAGTTCTCGAATCGTGCTTCAACGGATTTTGTGACAGGCGGTTCACAGGATCAGAAGCTGAACTACTCCGTAACTACTCCCTATCGCATATCCTCGTCGAGGACACCTTCCTCCTTAACGAGCACTTGTCGCGACTCGGGACACAGCCGTTGCAGCTCGTCGCCTGAGCACAGGCATCGTAGAAGGACGCCAACTTGTCGTAGGCCTGGCTGTAAACTGGCTCGAATGTCGCAGGGACAGCAATCTGAGATGATGTGTCCCACCTTGGCTTTGCTGTAGAACTGAATGATATTCCTTGGGTTTGCAGAGCAGTCAGCGTACTGGAAGCAACGGTCTTGACAGTTGAACCGAGTTGCTTCATGATGTCCGGATCAGCATGCCCTGAGATGTGGGGCTGAACTATTTCGCTGGGCCTCCGCCTTTTTTTTGCCCCCAAGCTGGGCAGGGCTTCAAGACAAGACTTCAGCTCCCCACAGTCCAGGCTCTGCAAGTAGTTCCTCAGGAACCAGGTTCAGATGACTTGCCATGAAGTGTATGTTTCCCCTCTTGTTGATGGCAAACATCTGATCAGGGCGCACCCTGCCAAGACGTAGATGTCTGGCCTTGCTCAGCGAGCTACATGCAAAGGCCGCCTGTGGGGTTTGACCGGCCTTTTACCAAGAGTCAACTGAGAGTGGCGCTGCCGCGCAGTGCCAGCAAAGAAGATGATCTTCTCCGTGTCACCGCTGTTCAGCAAACTCTTCATCGCCTTTCGCACGATGCTTGTTGTGCATGTGGCAAGACCATGTTGCCGGGACATGTCTCGCCTTGAGCTTGTCTCCAGCCTCACATTACCAACAGTGCGTCTGCATGGCTGTATGGAGCTCGTGTGTGTGCTTGTGCTCACGGCGCCTGTGTGAACTTCTTGCAGGCAAGCTGGAAGGACCCCTGCTTCTTGCAGAGCTTGGCAATGTCCTCTAGCGGCATGTTTCGCAAGGACAGCTGCCCAAGAGCCCTCAAAGCGCTTCTGTGAGCTTTCGAGCTTCCGCCACTTCTACGTGCACAAGCGTGCGCCAGGGTGAGGGGAATGCTCCGGAGACCAGTGGATGGGACGGAGGCTCCAAGAACTGGGAGGTGTCCTGCAAAATCTCTGACCTGGAAGTCGCGTCCACACCTTCGGCGCGGGCAGGACTGAGCTGAGGAACGCCTTGCCTTTGCCACGACGGCTTCGTCATGCTTCGTCACTCTCAGTTCGGAACTTCCTTTGTCCGGGGTCATCCGCTCTGCCATGTCCTGAAACTCGTCGATAATCAATGGGCGTCACACCGTGCTCTAAGTACTCGCAAGCCGTCTGTCATTATCAGATTACATATCGGTCGAGTGGGCTGCAAGGCCTCAGTGATGTGCACGTCGTGCTCTGTGCAAAGCCTTCCAGGAGTTCTATCACAAGATATCACACAAGTACCTTTGCATGTCATCGGCGTCTTCCGATCGCACTGGAAGATGCACCGTATCATGGTGAGGAAAGAATGCACAGCAACGAACTGGTGCCAAGAAGCTGCACCGCTCGGTCATACTGCTTGGAGATAGACAGCCTTAAGGGTCACTGCCGATTACTTTCACACAGTTTGTGCAGAGCTTTATCTCGCATCCAGGTCTGAGACAGGTGGACCGCTTTGTCGTGCTGCTCGTGCTGCATGAAGAACTCCGCACCTTCAGGCTTGCTGCAACCCTTCCGCAGTACTGATACATGCGGATGATGAATACCATGAAAACGGAAATCTTCTTGGGCATCCACATTTCGCGAGTATGGCAGGATCCTCAGCAAGAAGAACAAAAAAAAAGACGGAATGTGGTAGACGTAGCAGCACGGCACCCGCCTCAAGCTGAAGCTCGACTTTTTTCTCGGCCAGCGCTGGTCTATGAAAAGAGGAAAGCTCCAGCAAGGCCGAACCCAACGAAAAGGTCCACCAGCTGAACCAGTTGGGAACCCGAGCCTGGGGCCCGGCATCCGACGTAGAGACGCAATCAGCCAAGCAATGGGAGCGATGCGAGGGCTCTTTGTTCAGCTTCGATCTTAAGGAGGCTCGTCCTGGATCTTGTGGTGTGTTTCAGTGTTTCCTACGTGCTTCGGCTTCTGGTTGATCCATCTGAGAACTCTACCGAGCTCTACAATCGGATGCACAGCTAAGCGTGACAGCGCAACACTGCCTGCGGCAAAAAGTCCACAGATGCGTCGTGCTTTTTCTAGAATCTGCGGCTATCCGCACACTGAATTGGCAACAAACGAATTTCCATGTTCCCCTCAGAAATTCGCTCGGAAAGTTCAAACCACAAGACCAAACTAACACAGCAAAGCGCTGCCGGTGATGGTCTTGCAGTTTAGCGGGCCGATGGCGAATTAGACGTCTTCGGCACTTCGTAAAACAAGGTCATGCCGCCGTGTGCTGCGGTCTTTGGCCGGCATCTGCATGGGACAGTCGTGAAAGTTGGCATTCAATCTGCGCCCCGAAGACGGGCTATGACGCTCTCACATCGGCATCAGGCTGCGGCAGCTGTTGCGGCAGGGGGCCGCCCTGTGACTGGATCCGTCCCCACGGGACGCCTGGCAAGTTTGCACTCACAGTTGTCAGTCGGCAACAATTTTCACGAAACTGGCCTGAAAAGCAAAATGTGTGGCTCAGGGCGGTGGAACTCGTAATGGACCCATCCGCGGCTCTGCTGTACTCCCACCTTCATCACGGAGAGGTGTCATGGCTACAGTGGCGGCTGTCACGAACCCAGCCATTGCAGTATGCGGCAGAGCTGCGCCCCGCCACTCATCCTCGTGAAGAAAGCCTGGAGCTTCTAGGCGAGGCAAGCGGCCTTGTGACAAGACATGCCGAGCGCCCTGCGCTTGCCGCCCCCGGTCATTTTGAAGACTTCCTGCGCAAATCGGCGCACCACCAATGCTACAACAGGGGCATTGATCCCTTTGCTAAGGAAGCTACGTCTAATCAAACGTCAACGACATCCTGCACCGACTGAGGCTACTTGCATGGCTCCTTTGCAGCCTGCTTGTTCAAGATTACGTGGCGGTACTCAAATCTGTCATCCTGCAAAGCGCACAGCCAACGAGGTAAGGGCACGGGCAACACCAGTACTTAAGAAAAACCACTGCACTTTCTCCTGATACCTCTCTGAATATTCGATCTCGTCGGGATAATGCACCATTCTCGGCCTGCCGTGGCAAGCATCCTTCTTTGAGCCGCTGCACATATGAAGCATTCTGAGACACAGGCTTCTCTTGCTTGGTAACGGGTGCACGCTCTGTTTCAGATCACTGAGCACAACGCGGCTGCAGGCTGCGGCGCGACAACACTGAATGGCAATGACAGGAAGGAAGGCGTGAAAGGGGAAGAAGTCCGGCTCAGGAAGAAAAGCCGGAACGGGCACATGGTACATCGCTGCTAAGCTCTCCACGCTCTCTGCACTGAGATCATCTGCGATCTTGCGCAGTGCATCAAAGAGCCGTGCCGAGAAGCACAGCTCCAGTGCCCTGCAGCTCGAAAGGCTCCCGCCAAGAAGAGAACCGGTTAACGATTCCCCTGGCCCGCGGGTGGGTGGCCTCTTCTGCTGACCGGCCTTTTGGTAGAGGATGACCTGGTTCCCAAAATGCTCTTGGAGCTTCTTTAACTTCAGGCGGCTCCAGGACGACCCCTGCTCTGGCCGAGGTGGCGGCTGCTTTCTGAGGCTGCCCACGCTGCTCGTAGTACTTGGCAGCCTGCTCCAGGCCATGTCATGTAGATGCGATGCAGCTCAAAGCTGCGTTCTGTTCACATCCTTCCCTTCTGCCTGAGCCATGCTCTGAGGATCTGCAGACAGTGCCAAGCTCATGAGGTCTCCGTCGAAGTTGTTCTCCTGAAGCTGGTGATTCGACAGTGCGGAATTCCCACGGCTGGTGGCTACGCTGCCAGTCCTGGGCTAGTCGCAGCGCATGCCCCACTCGTCCGGCCATCTGGAAGTAATGTATGGCCTCTTTGAAGCTGCCCCCGGCCTCACATGCTTGGAAGTGGAGTGGCCCAGGTGCCGACATCGCGACCTTTCCTGGCCTCCAAATGTCTTGCGAGGTGGTAGCAGGCTGCCTGGTCCTGCGAATTAAAAACCAAAACAAGAAACATCCAAGAAGCCAAGGCAATCCCGCAGCTCAGTCCTGCGAGTCCTCGCAAATTCTTTGTGCGCTTTCGAGATCCTGCGCCCATGTCGCAGGAGGAAAGAAGCGAAGCTACGGATGGACGGCCTCATTGAAGCAGGCGACGCGGCAGAGGCTCAGCCAGTCCCCGGCCTTGCGCACAAGAGGTTGGGCTTAGGGCCTAGGGAGCCAAAGGCCAATTTTCGCTGCCTTCTTATATTCTCGCGAAGCGCCATCGAGATCCGCCTTCGACTCCAAGTACTGGGCATACCTGACATCACACTCAGGTCATGTCTGAGTAATTCATGTCGAGTTCCGGTGAACTGAGCATGGCATGAGAGTGGCACCATCTGTGCAGCTGCGAATCGTCACTCTGCTCGACATAGCTGCCGAGGTCCTCAAAAGGCACTGCAAGCCCCATTTCCTGACCTGGCCGCCTGGCCACACAATGCCGAGAGTGAGCCTCCGTCATGCCCATGGAGCAGAGCCTGAGGACGCGGGTCGCTCGAACCAAGAGCAAAGCTGGGGAAGCCCTTGTATGCTGAAGCCCCGGACAGTCGTGGGGACTCGGTGCGGTAGGTGCCGGAGAGCTCATAATGAGTCAGCGCCCCTTGCACGTCCTGCCCATCTAAACTGCCAGAACCGACCAGAAATCGAACCGCGCGTCGGCTCCTAGCCTCCACTGCCTCCAAGTGCTGCGCATATGCAAAGTGGGTCGGCTTGAGATGAATACGATCCTTGGCTCTTGACTCTCAGCGCAAGTCTGCGTCTTGCAACCTTCTGATTTGAGTCGCGGTCCTTGGTCTTTGCAATCTCCAAGGCCTTCTCCCACCTGAGGAACGATGGGCCGATCGACAAAAAAGGCTGGCATCGCTATTGGCTTGTCTCATCTTCTTGTGCCGAGCATGCGGCGAGCCACAAGCCTCACAAGACGCGCAGGTGCTACGACCTGTGACTACATTCTGCGGCCTGGTACAGCTGATTGAGCAGGTCATACCTTCCACACTTCTTCCTGGCAATCGCAATGAACCACACTTCGTTTCATGTTGAGCACTTGCTTTCTCCTGGGTCTTCAACCTTGCCGGGCTGACAGCAACTGTTCTGCATGGTCGACCATGTCCAAGTGTACGGCGACGATTGCTAACCGTGCCTGGCACTGCGAGCTCCACTGCTGCACAAGTCCAGGCTCGGCTCTAGGGTGGTTGGGAGTTTTGGCCTTGGTTGCCCTGCCCTCAGGTCTTATTCGAAGCACACATTTCCAAGTCTGGTGCTTGCTTTCACCGGTCATTGACTCCCTTTCGCGCCTCGGGCTCCTGTTCCAGGCAAGCACGGAGCGCCCCGGCTGCACGGGCGTGGCCCATCTGCCCCAGGCACTTCTGGGCCACCTCTTTGTGATTCTTCTCTTGGGGGAACTTGCGGATTGGGCTCCAGCTGGCCGAGTTTGATCAGTCGCCGTTTGTGCTGGCGCCCAATGCTAAGAGTGCAAACAGTTTCTGGAAACAGCACTCAGCAGGCGAGTCATCTACCATAGGGCTTACGCATTGCGGCAAATTCGGCTTGCTGGATCTCGTCGACTTACTTTTGCGCAGGTTTGAAGGGCTTTGCAACTGGACTGGCATTGCTGCATTTACGTGTTCAGATATGGGCAGGTACCCAGCAGCACCTTCTCTTCAACACCCCGACCTGGAAGCCTACACACAAGGCCGAAGGCTTCGCATCATCCCTCAAGCTAACCCAAACTCACAGAAGCCTAATAAGTCCACAAGACCTCCACTGCCTCGCAGCCGCCCTTTGAGCCAAGATCCCCAAGCAAAAGAAAGCGAATTGCAGGCGGGCGGCATCCAGACGGCCTGTCTTCACCTCAGCACTGACAGAAGCAGGCAGAATTGCCAGAGACAGCGAGAAGCAATATCCCTCATGCGAAAGACGATGGTGTCGATCATCGACATGATCAACATTGTTGTCATCATCATGATAACCATCACCATCAACAGAATCAACATCGGCGTCATCATCATCATCATCATCATCGCAAACAGCAACAGCAGCAGCAACAACGACAACAACCAGGCATGTACTCAATTCGCCGCCCTGGAAGGTTTTGCAACTCTTGACATGCATTTGACTGGCATTGTGGTTTTGGCACAAACAGGCTTAACAACAAAAAATAGTTTTTTGACATGCATGTGGTTAGACTTAACATGCAGGCACATGGTAACGGAGAGGTACGATATTTCTCACTGCGTGTGGAGAGCCGCTACCAAAGCCGTCTCCAAGGGCCTGTTCAGACACCGGAATTGTGTGTCCAGACATGACTGAAAGCATTGTTCCAGATATCCGGATGACAAGTCTTGGCGTTTGATCTTTGATAGCAAGCAGAGACAGAGAGCACCTCTTTAAGTGTGCCCAAGTACCGAGAGCCTGAGTTCCTACCACGTTGGTACTTTTCGATCTGTGTCCTGTGGGCTTGGCAGTGAACTGTGCGGCCTGGTGGTTGACCTGATGCAGCTTGATGCTGCCGAAAACCTTCTTGACCAACGTCGGGTAGACAGAGGCGACATGCTAGGGGGCAGTGGGAATTTTGTCAACCCACGGATCTGTGTGAGTCGAACAGTGTTTTTGACAGACAGAATCTCTGTGCAGAAGTGTGACAGCGCAGCTGGCTTCATGCGCATCACGACATGCGGAAACAGAGCTCTGGGCAGAAGTCAGCGGCACGGTATCACCCCCCCACCCCTTAACCCCAGTAGCATCACATCATACTAGCACGGGCATCAAGCAGCATCGTCATCACACCAAGCCTGAAGGACCCTCCATGTATCCCACTCGCCGGCCCGAATTGTGCATACTTTCGGGGGCGGCGAGTGGCGTATATGGCAGCAGCAACAACAACGACTGTTTTCGGACGTATCGTTGCATTGACCAGTCGCATCAGTAAGTTCAGCATGCACTATTTGTACCTGCCGTTGCTGCCTGCAGTTATTGTCATCGATGCCTACCATGGCGAACATCGTCTGCAACCCGCCATCAGCACAAGTCTCACAGTAGCCACTCCGCATCAGGCATATCAATATTCTTACAACAGTCTGGCAACATGCGCTCTCTAGCATCAACCGAGTTCTTGCTGCTGGTGTAATTGTTGCATGTCCGTGTGTTCTCGTCAGCGCATGCACCCGGAGCACATCAAAATTAAAAGCGCGAGCTCCTTCAAGCTGAAACGCAAGATGCAGCCAGGATACGCACATCTTGGACATGCTCTCCCAGACCCCTGTGGAGCGCACACCTTTGACGCTCTTGTATGCCTGCGGGCCGTCACGAAAATGGGACATGGCTGTGCTAGCATTAGCAATCATGTTACCATGTGCAGTGCAGACATCTAGCAGCACTCTCCCAATGCGAGCCGAACGATACACGTCTGGCAGCAGCATTCTGGCACCTCATCCGTGTTTCCACAGGCCAGGTGGTACGAGAAGTTGAGCATAGCCTGCGAGAAATGGTCAACATGAGCCGATTGCTGTCCGGTGTTCGAAGAGACCGGGGATCGTGCCGCGGTCGTCTCTTCGTCCATGTTCTCCAGACCAGCAAAGTCTCTAAGCACCGTTCGGCTGACCAGAGAAGATGCTGGCTCCTTGCGAGACACTCTGAGGAGCCCAGGGTACACGCATGCCGACATATATTCCACTCTGGACATCTTTAACTTTAATGCACTCCTCCGGAGAACTCTCGGCTGTCTCCCCTTGCCGGGCAAAGTAGACGTGAGGCCTTTGAGGCGGATACTAAAACAAATGATGATTTTATAGCATTGCCGCATAGACGACCAGACAGGAAGAGGTGGAAAGGGAGTCGACACCTGAACCGCACCTTTTCCCAGAAAAAACCTGGCCCCATTCACCAAACTGAAAAACAGATGCAAAACCCTAGACCCTAAACATAAGACCACTGGCCTGCAGTCTTGTCGTTGTTATTGTTGTCTGCTCCTACTGTGTATTATACTCGATGCTCCTACTAGTACCTTCGATTTCCGTCCGGGTCATACGGGACAGGGCGTGTCAACAGCCAGGAATAGAACAGCAAACCAGGGCATCATTCCATTGCAGTAAGAAGTGCGTGGCATCTGTATACCCGCGTTGATAATACAGGGGGCAGTTGGGGCCACTTGGCTACACACACACAGACACACCTCACACCAAGAGGACATGAAATAGGTGAAAGAATCGAAGCTGTTTCTGTACTTGCTTCAACACAGACAGCACCTGCTATGTGGCCGAGTGTTTAGGAGTGTGTTTCGGGACAGAACGGAAATGCGACACACTGGGATGATCGAAGCGGTAGCTCAAACTGCTGCCTGCTTGACATGTGACTGCGGCTTTGCCTCTCAATTGTTGGCCTCATCGGATCTGTTGACTTTCTGAGAGCGCGGCACCATCAGGGCCACAGGCATTTGAGTGACGCTGTGGTCTGGATCCACGCAGGGAATGCTGTCCTGTAAGACCAGCTGGGAGTGCGCTGCTGCAGTACGGTATATAGTACCTAGTAAACCTCGCATGTACTATGTACTGTAAAGAATGTAAATCATATCATATATCACATGCTAAGGCAACACATGCAACACGGGAGCCTGCAGGTGAATCTGCTCGGAGTTCGCGACAAACAACGTCATCGCACAATGCTGTGGCTGGTTCTTTGCCTGACGGGGCTTTAAAGGCTGCAAGTTGAACCGGGAAGCCCCGAACTGGCCTCGTCCTCCATGCTCCCGGCCGTGGGACTCGGAGGCTGTGCCTGCGGAGCCACAACGGCGTCGTTGCAGGGGCAAGGGCTCTTGAAACGGTCCTCTCCGTCGTATGCGAGGGCCTGCGGCACCTTACATTTTTGATTTGAATGATCGGCACAAGCGCGTTCTTCGATTCAATGGTCCCTGCACGAGCTCTCTCAGGCCCAGGCGACTTCGCAGCACAGAAGCCGACCGTCCGAAGCGTCCCAGAAGTGAGCTACGGGGACACTGCCTAAGCCCGCTTGGCACTCTATCACTCGAAAGAAAACGGGCCTGTTCCAGTAAGCTCTCCACTTTTGCCAACTGCATACCTGAGAGGACTTGCAGACTTACAGCAAGCCACTCATTGGTCGGATGGGCCATGCGCACGAGGAGCAGGAACATCGGCCATGTTAGACTGCACAGGCGACAGCCTGATTCTAATAGTATCCCAAGCAATGCCCAGCTGAGAGGCGTGAGGAAGTTGTCGGAGTCCGTGTCGTACACGAACATGCGGCCATCAGGTACCCGCAGGGCGCCACCCTCTGTTGGCTGGCCGTTGGCGCCGAGCCTGCTAAGATTGATTCTGGAAGAGGTTTGCACGGAATGCCAAGAAGCTGCTTGCCTCTGGTCCACGAGCATCGACACTCGAGTTCCGGTCTTGTTGATGCGCACTGACCTGGCACAGCACGGGATGCGAAGTGCTCGGGCGGCGTTCCTTGCAGACCTGGCCTGATTTCGCCGAGCGACCGCTCCTCAAGTCCTTCGAACTTCCTGCACCGCGAGTACCCAGCGGTCTCAGAGATTATCCGGTTGCGGTGCGCTGCAAGACTGACCACTGGTGCCACCCCAGTCTTTCGTCAAAGGCACTTTTAGCTACGTCAAGTTCACACTGCTGGCCTCGGAGCACCTATCGGTTTCGGCTTATCCTGGGAAACCTTCCAGACCTTAGGCATGTCGTCTGACAAGCTGCCATTCCCGGAATGTCATGGGCTCGACAAGGTTGGGAAGCCGGCTTTGATGAAATTTAGAGAGGTGGAGGCCACCAAAAAATCACCGCAGACATCCAGGCAAGTAGGAAAGCCTTCCACCTGCAGGTTCAGGTGTCGCAGTCACACACACACACACACACAACTTCCTACCGAGCCTCCTCGGAGAACTGAATCGTTTTCTGCACATGACCTGCGAAAATGCGGAAACCCCAAAACGGAACCTTGGAAGCATCGTACAACCTGATTGTCACTATCAGGTCGGCCTTGCTTGTTTGCGAATTCGATTTTTGCGCCACTGGCCATGGCCACCACACGATCATGGCCTGAAGCTTTAAATTGAGCCACGATCACAACCTCCCGGGCTGTCTCAAGGCCACGGCTTTGGCAGAAGAGGGCCGCAGCCACGATGTCGTAAGATCGGGTAAACTGACTCAAGACCTGGCTGTTGCTCGTTTGTGAAGCTCAGGTTGTTGCTGAACTTGTGTCCTCTTCTGCTGTTTGCGTCTTCCTCTGGTCCTGTGTTTTTCGGCTTGCATCTCACCGAGAGGGTTGAACGCGGAGAGAGCAGGTTTCCAATTCCGACGACAAGCTGTCATGGCACCACACACCACCATCTTACCCTACTCCTCGTCTCCGGCTAGCCCTGATCCATGCCTTTACAAAAACTGCACCTATCTTAAACTAGATCACTAAGAGAAAAGAAGCATGCAACCTTACCACAACCCAAGATGTCACGAAACGTTCTGCATGCCGTCCAAAGCACCTCAACGGAAAAACGCTTCGCCACGCGTTCGGGAAAAACGCTCTACCCACTTGGTCGTCTTGTGCTATTCTCTCTTTCAACAAGCAGAGCACATGCTTCAAGAAGTCAGAGACACTGAGGCTTGCATTGTGACATCGATGTCGTACAGCATGATCTGCAAAGGCCGAGCTGTCTCCATCGCTCTCTTTTTCAAATCTGCCAAACATCTCGCCTGCTTGCTGTTCCACAGGAGAACCGTGCTTCCGCCCACGCTGACACCCTGAGAAGAATCGGCTGGCACTCACAAGCAACCCTGTTGTGCCAGCCTGTCGCGAGCGAGACGAGCCCGCCTTGACGCGGAAGGGTGAGCTTAGGCCGATCTGCATCTGCTTCTCCGTGTGATAGATCATGATCTGCAAAACGCCGGCCAAGGAGTCTAAGGCTTGCCCGCACAGCCCCTTTGTAGCTTCCCCGCCTCCGCCGGTGCTGTTTGAACTGCCATGATAGGTGCTTGGAAGGCGGTGTTCAGCTGGGCCTGCCATGGGTTTGACAACACCAAGATCAAAACAGTGCCGCTTGGGCGGGATGAAGTTGACTCTGCCTCGGAGAGGATGACGCTCTGCCGGTCTGTCCTGAAAGTCACACGTCGCATCTCACCAGCGGAGGGGAGCTTGGGGAGCTTTAACCTCCGACTCCATCCCGCGACCCTGCAACTCCGCTTCTCCTGACATGGACGAGGCTTTCCCCAGGACCCCAGGTCAGCTTGTCGATGGTGCAGTCGCTTACGCTGATGACAGGGAGCACCTCGGCAGATCGAGGCGACGGGTCACACTGCAGGCTTGGGTATTCACGAAATGCCTCAGCCGTGGTTTCATGCTGATGGAGTTCTACATCGGGAGTTCAGGTGGGGGAATCCAGTTGCGACGCCTGCCAGTTGGACTCGGTCTTCGGGGTGCCAGAAAGTGTGCAGCAGCGCCACTGCACCTGAGCCGAATGTCTCGAACCCGCGGAATGTCTGAGGATGCCTGTACACGAAGCGCTGCAGAAACACTGCAGAACACTTTTTCCATCACCTCGTTCAACTCATTCCGCAGCGATGTGAACAGTACTGAGATTTTTTTCAGAAGCCCGGAGGAAAACCTCCGACTTGACCCATCTCCTGCACCGGAGTGCCATTGCACACATATCCAATCCTAAGCTTCATGATCAGGCCCCTCTCGCCGTTTGATGAATTCACACAGTTCATGGTTTGTGTGACCAAGTCCGTCTGCGGTGGCAGAACCTGCCCTGTTGCTGGCTGTAGGTTCAAGGTACAATACTTCGGCACAGCAGCCTCAAAGTTAAAGTTGGTCATTGGCACGTTCAAGGAGTTGGAGAACCTGGCCAGAACTGTTGAAGCGCCATTCGCCTCTTTGCGCGGGAAGAAGGTGATTTTCAAGCCATTCTTCTCGAAGGCCACCATGGGCGGAGCCTCTTGGGCTACAGGCGGAGCCGGCTCCTGCTGACCTCCGAAGATGTCAAGTAAGCCAAGATCTCCTCCGCCTGCGGGGCCCGGAGCCGGAGCTGCGGCTCCTCCCCCTCCTCCTCCATCCAGCAAGTCTAGAAGATCTCCTCCTCCTCCTCCCCCTCCCCCTCCTCCTCCGACGCTTGCAGAGGGGGCGGCGGGAGCGGGTCCTGAAGGCTGCGATGCCGGAGCATCAAGCAGGTCGTTCAAGTCAAGCAAGTCTTTGCCCCCAGCTGGAGGGGCTCTAACACCACCACCACCAGAAGGCACTTCGTCTATCGAGGAGTCGCCTACATCTCTGCTTTCAGCTCCACCGATTTCTCTCTCTGGCACAGGCATTCGGTCCAAGATACCTGCCCGATGAGAGTCCCACTCGGAGCTGAGCAGCTCCAGAAATTCACAAGAGCGCTGCTGTAGGTCCACATGAAGGCTGGTGTCGAACCTCCTCAACAACTTCTTGATTCGGTCGAACTCACTCGGGCATCTAGTCACGAGCTTGATCAGTGCTGCAGCCACTAGACAATGCGTTGCAGGCGCCTTCTCAGCCGTAGGAGGTTTCCGCACCACATCATGAAGGAGGTCCAAGACATCCCCAGGAGTGACGCGGATGGGCTGATTGTCCGGGCCAACAGCACGTCCAGACACCAGATGGTCTCCAAACTCGCCGAGACACCAGACTCCTACATGGACAAGTGCCTCCTGGGTCAAGCTTTCCTTCATGTTGAAGTAGAGCTTGATGACGGTGTAGGAGTGCAGCTCAGGGGTCGCTGCCACAACCCGGCAGAACTTCTCTCGCTGCTGCTCTTTGACGAAGTTGCCTCCAAGGCACATCACCTTGATGAGCGTGTCGATCTGCCATCTTCGGTTAGGGGAGAACTTTTCCACAGCCAGGCAAACCCGACTGCACAGCTCCTCCTTGAAGTCTGGCTCTGCCACGAGCAAGTAATTGAGCAATTCCTTGGTCATGCTCTTGATGTTGGACTCGTCTACTAAGGAGTAGGTGACATCCAATGCCCTCTTTCTGATGGAGATGTCCGCATCCTTGAGGCAATCGATGATGGTGTTGCGATGTCGCTGCATGACCTGCTGGTCCACATTCACGACACGCTGTAGGGTTGCCAAGGCTACGTAGCGGATGTTGTTGTCCCGACTCAACAAGAAGCGTCCAAGGATGTTGATCCCGAGCACTCGTAGTCCGCTCTCTGCCTTGATGGACATGATAGTCAAGACGCACTCATACAACATTGCATTTCCTGTGTTCTTGGTGCCCTCCGTGTTGGTGGCGACCTGTCACCATGTCGTCTACTCCACGGAATGCTTCTATTGTTGGTTCGAGTTCTGCGATACCGCAACCTGTAGCTGGTTTACCGTGCCAACTCGGACACAAGCGGCTATGGAACTGGGACGCGAAACGATGACGGCCAAATGAATCATTCACGGTAGGACCACAGAGAAGCGCAACGGGACTCGCTGCCAACGTTCAGCTACTACTGTTATCGCCAGTCTGATGACAACAACAGTTGCTGTTCATCAATCTTGATACCACCGTGCGCATGGCCACAGGTTTTGTTACTGTTGTTGTTTGCATGGCTAATATCATGTTCACTTCTACGACGACTCTCCTTGATACGACGGCTTGCTGCAACCATGACTGACACTGGGCATTCACACGGCAAGCCCACTGCTAGGCCCTAAGACAAACTGAGTCAAAGTTGGAGAAGCAAAAGCACAGCGGACTCCGACTATAAACCCTAAACTAAACCCGAAGCCTGATTTTGAATGGAAACCCTTAGCCTGAGCCAGGATATCGTTCATCTCATCGCTTGCATCCACACTGTTCTCCCCCAGGATGCGCAAGAGTCGCAGGATTTTGGCCTGCAAGAAGGGGTCCGTGATGCCTGCGATGTCATACTCTGCAGCGTTGGAGTAGCCTGAAGTGACCAGGTTACGAAGAGCTCGCACTAGAGATGGGATGTAGCGCCGGAAGTCCCTGACATAAGAAGGGTTCACCTCGAGGAGCGCAGTCAGCAAAGAGCAGCCTGCAAGAAGAACTCCATGGTTGCGATCCTCAAGGAGGTTCCCAATCTTACCGTTGAATTTGTCTTCTATCTCTTCCACCTTTCGGATGATTCTCATCGCACACAATGCTGCCTTTTTCCGGAGGTATGGATTGGAGGACGTCATCATCTGCTCCACCTCCCTAGCCAAGGCTCTGCACATCTCATTGCTTCCGATGTTGCCCAAAGCACAGAGGGCTAACCCGGTGACGTACTGATTGTCGCTGCTCATATCGTTTTTGATTGAGTTTGTCACTAGCATGAGGACCTCCGTGTTCTCGTCCAGAAGCTGAGTCAGGCCAAGATATCCTACGCGCTTCTCGGGAAACTTGCTCGAAGCAATAAGCTTCAAACACTCCATCTGACCGAAGTGGGTTGGGTACCCCATCATGTGAATGAAAAGCAACTTTGCGACATTCCGATGTCTGAACTGGTTGTCGTCCTCTTTGAAGGCGGTGCGGATCAAGGCGCATTCTCTGGCTATGACCGCCCGTTCCTCTGCCGCAGTCTTGCATGCGCGGATGCTCCGGATTAGCTCACGGAGCTTGATGGACATGGCGTCACGAGGCCCGCCAGACCAAAAACCTTTCAAGTTCCTGTGGAGAGCCCAAGCATCAGGCACAACATGACTCACACCTACTGCGGCACCAGTGAGCAGGAAGGTAACAGAGCCTGGCCCTTCTTGGTCGGACCTTCCGAGATGCCGACCATGCGCCCTCCCCTGGTGCCACAAGCCAGCACCTGCAATTTTACGCAGTAGCAGCTAGCACATGTCTTCCACCGATTTGGAAGCTCGAACGGGTGCTCTTCAGCAAGACACGACACGCGGCTGGCTCGTTGTTAGTTCTGGGCAGTTCGTGCCGTTAGAACTCCACACTAAGACATGGAGTCTGACGTTCTCGTCCGTTCTCCCTCCCTCGCCTTCGCAACCGATGCACGCCTTCTAATGTCGCCGACTAGTTAGAAGATACATGCACGATACTGCAGCATGCTGCGCTCCATGCGGCGCAAACACTGCCAGCTTTCAACCTTAAGCCGCTAACTTAAGCCTATGACCCTCACCATTTCGGGTAACCCAGTGTTTCGCAGGCGCTGCTGCGTTGACTCCTGCCTGACGACTCATGTTTATCTGTTTTCTAAACTACCGTGTTGAAACATACTGCGACTAGCAAGACTGTTCCTGGCGGCAGTAGGCAGGCCTGTTTTCGAGGGTTGTAGTCAATGCTGGTCACCTTGTCCCCGCTGAGGCTGTTGCGCTCATCAATGCCCTGCACATGTACGTTGCTCAGTGCTGGAGCAGAATTGGGATTGGTTGCGGGCTTTAGGTCGACAAGCTATATCATGTGCACCTGGCTAGCAACGCGGAACGAAGGACCGACCCATGCACGTGCCTGGAGCGTCAGAATGTAGTTTTCGTCATCGGCGAGATTCCATAGCCTGGAATAGGCTTCGGGCCCAAATCATTCAAACTGCGGACCGGATACACAGCCAGCGTCATGCACGTGCCTAACGATGCTCTCGTGGCTGCAAGTTGCCAGCAGCCCGGGTCCAGCCTTAGCGTCACGCCGCTCTCGTGCGAGAGCCTCCCTCTCCGTATCTGGGGCTGCCGGCTCTTGTGCTGGATCTGTGGAAACTACTTTTCTGCTGGGCAGAGATATGCAGAGATATTAAGTCAGACTGGCCTTTGGCCAAAGCCTTCTCAAGAGAGCTAGACTGACGAAGCCTTCTGCTGCTCGGCTCTGTACAGTGCAAGTCTTCGCACACCTTCACCCAGTCCGGGACTGCTTAGCAGTCGGACGGGGTGGTCCGTTTCAACAGAGCTCGTCTGTTGCAACAGGGAGGAACCGGTGCAAGGACTGCAACGGAGCGCTGCTCTAAAAAATCTAGCGGGCTGCTCCGGCAGCGAAGACACACGTCAGTCGGAGTCGGGACGCCCGTGGAGACAGCCAGGGTTACGTCGTCCTAAGCAGTGACAGCGACGCGAAGCAAAGACCGGACAAACACATACGTCGGCTTGCCACGCAGCTATGGATATCCGTTTAATCAGAAGCAACGCAGGGCATTCTCTGAAGAACGTACCGCACGAGCATGATCCACAATTTGCCGTGAGTGCGGAGTGGGCCCCAATTACCCCAACACGATCTTGTACAAGAGCCAGCCCGGGCCTGCGCCCCAACCAAGGCTGGGCCCCTCCCGACAAAAACCAAACGATCGGCTGCACCCCACCTTACCCCCCCACCCCTCCCCCGAAGCCCTCAAGGTGGATCGGTGAAGAAGTGCTCTGGCAAACTTGTACGTTGGCCCGTTGGCGTTTTTTGACTCAGATTTGCCACTCGCAGCTACTCGCACTTGATGGCATCCCGGGCGGGGCGCCTTACACAGAGAACATGGCGGTGACCTCGCCGTCGACAGAAGGCCGATTTTCTGCCTCAGCAGCAGCACCAGCCATGGATCTCCTGACTCCACTGGGCAAAACCAGAAGGCCACCTTCTCTTGCAATGCAGCCGGCGAAGGAGGAGGACCTGACAGGCTTTTTGTCTTTCTCTACTGGCTTGGCTTTCCCAGAAACCATCTGAGGCCCACCGGCATGTCTCGGCGAGTGGATCTGTGCTCCGTCACCTCGGTCTCGTCGCAGCTGGGTTTTGCTTTCCGCTGCATTTTGTATGGCTCCGCTTCCTTCTCGGCTCCGCTGCTGAGACTTTTTGCCGAGCGACTTGAAGGGCTCCGGGCAGAGATTCTTCGACCTGAGGCCCTCCGACCTCCTCGTTGCGAATTCCTGCACTCTGTGTGGCTTGCTGTGACCATGCGAGGCCGCGGGGGCGGCGAGGCCTCCTCCCGGAATGGCCGTGGCCGTGCGCGTGGCCATGGCCGTGGCCGCCGTGGCCGCCGTGGCCGCCGTGGCCGCCGTGGCCGCCGGCCTGGCTGGCCCTTCTCCTGAGCACCGTCTCACAGGCCCCTTATGTCCCTTCCCTTCGCAAAACTCACGGCGCGACCTGCTGCTGGCACTGGAGGAGTGCGAGTATCTCCTCCAGATTGGCTCTGCGCAAAGCACTGCATGAAAGTCAGGACAGCACAAGCATGGTGAGGAGCTTCTGCATGTCTTGGCCAGAGAGTCCTTTCCACAGCATGCAGCTCTTCGGAGCGTACACCACTGGAAGTCATGGAGAATCTGCGGATTCCTGGCAGGGGGACTTTCAGAGCATACAAGCGCTGTGAAACTCGAGAGCAATGCCCAGCCTCTGCCCCCTCCATTAGAGAGGTGTTTAACGAAGCCGTGGTTGGACAGGCCTGAGCCGCAGGATGAAGGCAAGGGCACTCGAGTTATGCTTGCGATCATGGGCGTCGCGAGCTGCTTCCGAAGCTCGGACACAAGTTATCACGAAGTTTACTCCAAAACCATCAAACCCAACACCTCAACAGGCACGCTCAAACCTATAACGAACCAAAGGGCGGAAACTAAACTGCGAGGAGTCGCAAATTTCATCAATCGCCGCAAAACACCTTTACGGGCGGAAACATACCCAAACCCAAGCAGGCCAGCATCACAACCCTCAACTCCATCCCAAGCACCACTGAAGAATCAACCCGAAAACGTGACGACCCCTGGCAATTATTCAATCTCAAACTACACGATCCTAAGCCGCAAAACAAATCTTAACTAATTTAACACTCGAAGCAAACGAAAAGCAGCAGCAGCAGCAGCAGCAGCAGCAGCAGCAGCAGCAGCAGCGGCGGTAACTGCTGCAGCAGTGCCTGCGAAAGCGACGACTGCTGCTCTAGCAGCAGCGACAGCGTCGAAAGCCCGACACAGCAAGGCCAACAGGAATAGCCAAAAACAAACAAAAACATGTGGCGACGACAACGGGCTTCATTTCACCAGCAGCATCAACACCTGCAATGTAATGATGATACTGGCGGCAGAAACTCCGACTCTTACACCACACCTACTCCTACTCCTGTTCCTACTCCTAACTCCTACCCCTACCCCAACCTGAGTCACCACCGCCACCACCACCACCACCACCAGCACCACGATCACTACTACTGCTGCTACTGCTACTACTGCTGCTGCTGATGCTGCTGCTGCTGTTACTGCTGCTACTACTACTACTACTACTACTACTACTACTACTACTACTCCTGCTACTGCTCCTCCTCCTCCTGCTACTACTACTGCTACTACTACTCGTACTAGTACTAGTAGCAGTACTACTACTGGAATACGACTACGACAACGAAGGCCACTGCAGCGACAACAACTGCAATGGCATCTGCAACAGCCGTAAATCCTGAAAGCAACAGCGACATCAACAGCCGTCGAGGCAGCCGCGGCTGCATCAGCAACAGCAGCTGCAACTTCAAAGGTGGGGCCCGGACGTGAAGCTACCTGTTCCATGACGGAGGCACGTCGTCGATCCGTGCGGTCGTGGGAGGAGACATCAAACATGTTTTCCTGAAAGGAGTTTAGGGATTTAGGCCCCATCGGGTTCCGTTCGTTCTTCGTGGCAGGATGGAGTAGGAGGCTCCTCCAGTCTTCCGATGACAACCTGGAAGGTCGAATGGCGACCAGCCCGCTGTCCCCACGATTCCATCGAATTCGTCCTGTGGCTTGGTTGCACCACTCAGTCTACATCTAAGCTACTCTGTTCTTTTGTCATTGAACCGACCCTGCGAACTTTCATGGCAATGTATTTCCGCTACTATCCGGTACTACACTTAGTGTGGATGACCTTTGAAGCTCACGTTTCCCTTCCGATTCGACTCTTGCCCGTTTCTCGGTTACTGTGATTTGTTTGTTGCGTCTGGTGCTTTGTATGGTCCTTGCTGCGTCCACTACAGTTGACGCTTGCACTGCTGCTGATACTGATCTTGCCATTCTCAACAACTTTCGCGACTTTCGTTCACCGTATCTGTCCCTTTGCAATCCATGTTTCAACTTAGAAATGTCTTACAGCTCGAACCATTCATGTAGCACTCGCGCGGCTTCCTTTACTTCTCCCTAGTGCTCCCAATAGCACGCAACATCGCATCTCTACAGTTAACCGAAGCTCCTCTTTGTCTCGAAGTGCGATCCATCCTGGGAGGCTTGGCCCTCTACCTGCTTCTCGCTGTGGCTTCCCACACTTTGGGCTTCTGCTTCTGCCTCCTCAAAGTCTCGCATACCTTGATCTTGAGGACTGAAGCTGTGTTGCTGAAGCAATGCGCATGTTACGTGCTTCTCAGAGTCTAAGCTCTTCATCGTCGGCAAACTCAGCCAGTTCGGCAACTGCTTCCAGGTCGATGCCATCCTAAAGACGACACGCGGGGCAACCTGCAACTCCAGAGTCCCCTGGTTTTCTGGCACCTGGTGCAGGATCTGCTCCAGGATCGGAGGGAAGAGATGGTTGGAGACCGCCAGCGCCGTGAAAGAAGACAAGGCCACGGGCAAGATGATGTTGTACGTGCGGGTCCCGGTCAGCTCCAGCCTGCTGCTCTTATGCACTCACGAAGGCAGGCTGAGGCAGATCCCTGCCATGTGTCGCCATGTCTTGCAGTCTTCTCAGCGTTTAACGTCAACTTGGTGCCCGACACTATGACCACTGGGGTCAAGGGAAATCTGAAGCAACTTGCAAAGAGTCCCACCATGCCGAAGATCTCGCAGGCGGCATTGGCCTCCTCTCCCAGCACGGAGTCAGGCAAAACCTTCCCCACGAAGCCTCCGATAAATCCACCAGAGATCAAGACGGGCTCCAGGGTGTCGCCCGGGAAGCGCGCCGAGACTCCCAGCATGAAAGCCCCAAGCTTGCCAAGGGCGAAGATCAACAAATCGACGGCCTGGGACCAGACCACACCGGACCAAACTCCCAAATTTTACTCGGTCTCTGGTCTACTGCAGCTCTTGCCTCTATGTTTGGGTTCTGCACCAGGACTTCGCCCAGATCCTTGACGCCGATTCCCCAAACACCACGGAGGCCTCTGCAGAGACCATGGTTGGAGCTCCGTGCGCGCGAGAGCATTCCGCAGGCCTGTGAGGTGGAAGACCAAGGCTCCAATACCCGCAGTCATCCCACCCAGGATCATAAAGACCTCGAGCACGGGCAGAACATGACCCTACTCTTCTGCCCGAGATCGCTCTGCATGCTGCCACTGCGCCAAATATCTTGGGCAGCATTCATACACCTTCTTCGTAAGGAGCCAGTGGGTGAAGGCGAAACCCTGAAGTCATAATGGCGGCAGTACTCATCAAACTGCTTGCTTTCGTGCACTGGCCCAGCCTTGTGAAAGATATATCCGACAAATGCGCAGAGCAAGCCTTAGAGTGCTGCCACCAGGCGGGACAGTCCAAGTGCAGACGAAGGTTAGCGCCCAAATATCCGAGGCACCAATGGCAATGGACACTAGCATCCACATGCTCTTGCCAAAGATTGTTTCAATCGATCCGCCTGACAAATCGCATTCCGCTACATGTGGCTGGCCAAGCCCTCCACTTGCATCTAACTGGCCTGACACCATGTCTTCCAGATTGTCTGGGTAGACCGCCTTGAACAACACCTTGTTCTCAAGAAGTCCACGCATGACCTTTCAAGGAAGCGGCTGTGTAGTTGGGCATGAGGCATCTTCCGAGATTCTGCAGAGACACTGCTGTGGAGACGATGGAGCCAATCAGAATGATGCAAATCACACGTGTCGTCAAGCGTGACGACACGTGCGAGAGCTCCTGCAAACGATTAGCAGAATAGCACAGATCCAAGCATGAGCAATAAGTTGCCAGAGGGCCTCCATGGCAAAAAGAATCCCGGACAGAGGTGCATTGAAGCTCGAGGCGAAGCCGCAGCAGAAGCCCAACGATGCCTGGCCGAGCCCAAGTAGCTCAGCTGTAGCATGTCCCTAATAACCCTATGTTATCATACTGCGAGCTGCACGATTCTTTGAGTCCAGTCTGCGGACGCGATGCTAGAAGGGACTGCGTCCGCGGCGCTCGAATCCCACATATCCATCCGATCATACCAGCCACCGCAGTGCAAACCTGGATTGTAGGCCCATCTCCGCCCATTGTGCCTCACGCCAGGAAAGCTTCCCTAAACCCTAAACCGTAAACCCTAAATCCCTAAACCTCAAACCCTAAACCCTCAACCCTAATCTCTAAACCCGAAACCCTCAACCCTAAAATTAAGACCTAAACCCTAATCTCTGAACCCTCAAGCCCTAAACCCTCAACCCTAAAACCTAAAACCGAAACCCTAATCTCTAAACCCTCAAGCCCTAAACCCGCAACCCTAAAACCGAAACCCTAATCTCTAAACCCTAAACCCTAAACCCGAAACCCTAAAACCTAAAACCGAAACCCTAATCTTTAAGCCCTAAACCCGAAACCCTCAACCCTAAAACCGAAACCCTAATCTCTAAACCCTCAAGCCCTAAACCCGTAACCCTCAACCCTAAACCCGAAACCCTAATCTTAAACCCTAAACCGGAAACCCGAAACCCTCAACCCTAAAAACCGAAACCCTAATCTCTAAGCCCTAAACCCGAAACCCTTAACCCTAAAACCGAAACCCTCATTTCTAAACCCTAAACCCGAAACCCTCAACCCTAAAACCGAAACCCTAATCTCTAAAACGTAAACCCTAAACCCCTGGAAAGCTTCGGCCTCCACCGGCGAAGTACAACGCCATGATCACAACCCGAAGAGCTGCACATCCTCAGCTGACAAGGCATGAAAGCACGATTTAGGGTTTAGGGTTTAGGGTGGCGGCTGCGATTTTTTTCAAATTGCAATGCAGCTTCTCAAGGCTATGGGGATGCCAGCAGCAACCGCCAGAAGCGATTGCACTGTGCCGCCCCCAAGGACCTGCGATACTGGATGCGGCCTGCTAGAATCTAGAAGTCGGTGGAAGTTCCCGAGGCCACTGTGAAACTGCGAGTTCTCAAAACGCATCACGATGGTCCCAGCTCCAATCGCGCAACTGATGCATGATCCTGTCCGTACTTTCCTGCTGCTAGCAAAGCTTCGATAGCAAAGGTACTACGCCCAACTCTAACATACTCTGCGCCTGCTTCCCATAGCGCTCAGGGAACACATCCGCGACTATGCCGATTGCCTTGGCAATCCAAGTCCGAGCAGTCTAGACTGGTCCTTAACCAACTCTGGACTCCAGACTTGAGCATCGGACCAACATGCACGCCATCGCCATGACGACATTGATAACGGCTTCGGGAACATATCCGTCCAGGGCTTTGACCAACAGCAAACCCTTCTTTTCATACTCGTAGCCTTGCAGGGCTGACGTCATGATCACGATTGCTGCCGCCCAGCTCTGCAACTTTGGCCTGAAAAGCTGTTGCAGCCGTTTGTCCCAAGCGGACAGCCGACGTATTTGATCATGGTGTGGAGACCGGCCACAAGGGCTCCCAACAGCGCCGCAATTAGACATGCAAACCTCAGTTTAAGAGTGCGAAACTCCTGCTAACTCTATCTTCTTCGGTCCGGACAGTCAACTGAGTCACTAGAGTGCTGCCGGGAGGCAACACCAGCAGAATCGGCAAAGATTCCGGCATCGCAGCATCACCTGCACATCAAGGCTATAGCCGGCCATAGCAGCCATGAGTGTCCTCCGCATTGCCAAGCAAAGGTGTTCTGATCCCAGTAGCCTGCGACCGAGAGCATGGAGAACCGGTCAGACCGTTCGGTGAGGTAGCCATTTCCTGAACATGCTGCTGCAAAAAAAGCAATGAGGCAGGCAACAACCTGTCGTCTGTTGAAGACAAGATAGCCTAGTCAGCCGCTCAGGCCATCGCGGGTACTCGCCGGCGTCTCGTCGAGATTACCCGGGAAGTACCTCGACCAAAGGCTACGCCAATACAAAACCTGGCTTCCAACTCAGCTGTCTCTTCACGCATGCACGCACACATACGTACATACATGCATGCATACATACATACATACATACATACATAAATACATACATACCCACATACACACACGCGCATGTTGTGCAACTGTTTGCAGTATGCCTGCACCCGTGCTTCAATTGTGCCTGCAGATCTTAGCCAAATACCGACAAGTGCAGCGACGAAGCGCACGCATTGCTGATGCGTTTAGCATTGCACCAGCTGCATATTCCCTCGCGCATTCGTTCACCCTCCGTCCAGCAACAGCCTATGCCCCTGCAATCGGAAGCTACCAAATGGGACATCCTCCATATCCTGAACACAGGTCGATGTACGATCACCAGAATAGGTCCCTCCGATGCCTCAAGCTTCCCACTTCCCATCTAGCCCCAAAAAAGGGGCAAGAGGTTTCAAAATTAAGGCTGACCGTGTGTTGAACAACATCTTCGAGGTGCAAGTTCAAGGTCCTACGGTCCTATGGTCCTATGTCCTATGGTCGATCCCCACAGGTTGTCTGCGGAAATCTAATGAATCTAATGCGGTGCTGAGGTGCTCCGCCACGATGCTGGACTCCTTCAAAGCCCCCACAGCTGACTTGAAAACAGAAAAAGCCGCGAGATGTCGGAGGCCCGGCCTTTCCGACGTCCTCTTCGATCTCTTCGTCGCCTTCATCACCTTCCTCGTTCTCAGAACGCTCTGCTAGAACGGGACACTCCGCATCTTCCCGGGTCACAGCGACCACGCTGCTCGCTGCATCGTCTCTCATACACCACCAAGCCTCACAGCCACGAAGTCAATTTCAAGCCCTGCTCCTGCTCAGTCTCCACACACAGGAGGCCCGCCTAGCCAAATGTCGCATACATGAAGGCGCTTTTGAGCCAAGACGGCGACTGCCCAGAGAGATCGCGCTAGACGCTACAGCACCCGCGCTTGCCACCAGCGTGCCGGTACAGTCTATGTCTACGTGGCTCTAAGTGACCTTGGCTGATTTCCCGAGGCTCGGGCCCAGCAGCCTTGAAGCTTTTCGGGGCTTGGCCCGCAAGAGAGCTTCAGCTTAGACTCGTTGGAGACCTTTGTGAGAGGGAAGCTGCTACTGTCTTCTCAAGCCAAGCAAGCACTTTCCATATCCTCCGCAGCCGGCGACGTGGGCCCTCTCACTCTGCCCCGTCAAGCTGCTATTCCAACTCACGCAGTACCCACGGATGCAAACTATCCCGGCAAGTGGGGGACGAGGAAGACAGACCGTTCTCGACAAGCGTCCTTCCCGTCTGCAGAGAGCGAGAACTGGACGAGAATCACATTCGTCGTGACAAGGACAACCACATCCTTCAAATGGGTGCGCACTGATGCCAGAAATCAGATCGGGAAGACCCCGAAGTTGGTCGCAATTCCCCAGAAATGAGGACGGGCAAACCCCGAACCCCCAAATGCATGAGGGCCAACACTCAGTCTGTAACGATTGCTGTCGACTCCCGGACTTGTAGTCTGCAAACCCTAAACGTTGGAACGAATGATCACGGACGGCAAACCAGAAAAAAGGTGCGATTGCTAGAAACTAGATGGGCCTGGCAGATGTGACACCTTAAACTGCATGACGGCGAAACGAACCCGAAAACAAACCGTAGGCTGTTAAACTGTCAATTCTCAAACCCACGACGGCAAACACTACATCTCAAGCTGTGTGAAACAAAGGGGTGTTGTCGAAACGCAAAGCCGCAAAGGCATGTGGAACAGCAGCCGACTTATTGACGAGTCTAACCATGACACCTTGCAACACCTTGCAAACCACATACCGTGAACTACATGATGACGGAAGCGAGATCTGATTACGAGTGAATGCTGGCGATTCCTTAGGTCCTAGAACATTGACCCGAAAACTGGCGTCGGCTGTCATCCGCAGACAGGGTGCCACCAAACGCAAAAAAAAACGAGCGCTTTCTGGACAGTCCCTGAAGCCCAATGACCGCCAAATCCTGAACACGAAATCCTGAAACTATCAGGCCCAAGACCCTCAAGCATCCATCGCGATGCAGCCCGGCAAACCCTAAACCCGAAACGGAGCATCGACCCGCACACAAGCCGTCAAACGCAAGAAGTGATTGGTTGGGAATTCGAGAGGTGGCTGGCAACCCCTTCACCCTCGTGAACGGTGGCTGGCAAACCATCCTGAACCGAATCCTCGCTGAAACAGAACCTTAGCAAGTGGCGAAGCTTCGAATGCTACTGCCAAACCCGAAACCACAATTGAATAACCGCCCGTGCGCAACCTGACAAGAACCGATCGCTGGCGCATCCAAAAACGGCCGCTGGTAACTTCTGCACGCCGCCGGAAAAGAAGCGATGGCTACTGGTAGCAGACTCTAGAACGACCTTCGAATAGTCCCGAAGCCTCACGAGAATGCTGGCTGGCAACCACAGAAACCTCACCGCTCACAGGAAGCCTCACTACACAGCAAAGGATGTTGCACGGAAAACCTTGACCTCAAAACGAAGCTTCGGCTCGCAAGCCATTCGGCGAAAAGAAAGGTGCTGGAAGGAGAAGGACTGGAGCGATGATAGAGTGATGGCCGTCGCACGCCCAACATGCGCCCCGCTTGTATGTGTCATCACTGCTCTCTAAACTGCTCTTTATGTCAGCCATGACCTCCGGAGATCTCGTGCAGAAAAGCGGAAGCTCAGGATTGTCCAGGCTGGTCCCTGGTCCCTGGGGCCTTCTCGCGATAGTACTCCAGCAAGAGCAGCGGCGAACCGATCTTGTATCGTTCAGAACATAGGCCAAAATCATCAGCCAGATAGATGATACCTGCTGGCTCAGGTGAGATGCTATAGCTTCAAGTTGCATTGCTGGCCTTGTTCTCCCCCGAAGAAGAAGGGCGGGTTGTCCAAATTTGGCTCGCCTGGGAGAGGTGAATGTTGGCGAACTGACCCTCTTGGAATCAGCAATCCAAGCACGTTGACCCTGCCTGATGGTGTCATGGTTCGGAAAATCACTTTGTCATGCGCACCAGTTTTCCTTCCAGGAACATGCTTGACACTCCAGCTCGTTCCTCCAGACATAGCCTCAAAGCCACCCCATCCCACCCGAATCCGGTGCTTTCAAGGCTTAGCAAAGTCATCAAGGCGACAGCGGCCTGTAGTGGCACATCTGGTTGCACAAACCTCTCATGTCGGTTTTCCACACTCCGACAACACCGTTGTTGTCCGTGGTCACCTGTGAATATCCAAAGTGCGAGCACACTCATGACAGAGCTTTCAAGAGCCAGGGGCCCCGGCGCATCTGGTGCCATGCGGATTGAACGTGATGCTCATGATGCGGGAGTCTCTATGGACCTGAGTGGACACGACCACGAGACTGACATGGCATCACAGGACCCACTTGGGTCACTTGGTGTATGTCTGCATCTTCCTTGCTGCCAGAGACACTTCCCGATCGTCTCGAGCACTGCTGCAGGCAGGCCCACTAAACGTCACCGCACCTCATGGACAGCAACCGCATCGCGACTACAAAGCAAACGTCCGCGTTCCACTAGTTCCACTACAGCCGCTACAGGAAGAGTTTCGTAGGTGTCAACAGAGAATCTCTCCGCTGGAGCCCCGGCCATCCTCCCATCCTGCAGCGAGCACCTGGACATGTCCCTCCCTGCATTGTCGCCGTCAACGAAAACTGGACAAAAAGCTGCAGATGGCCTTGGAGTTGGGATGCCAGGCAAGGGCTGTACACCTTTCTTAACATGCAGGCACGGTCTGACACTTCTGGCATGCGAGTCGGACGCCACTGGTGTGAATGCTCTTCTGAGGGTCGGTGCTGCACTGGTCTTGTTTGACAAAAGTCTGGAAGCTCTTCCCCTGATTTCAAGCTTCTGAACTTGCACAGCTTGGGCTTCAGCTTGGCATAGATATTGCAGAGGGTCGGGCAGGAAGCTCTGCAGCACTGCCGAAACCAGAGCGACTTTTTTCGCTGCTTCGCTTCTTTCGCCAGTCTTTAGAAGCTCCCCTTCCAAGCACAAAGACTAGGACTAGGATCTTTATCTCCGCGTAATGATGTGGAGTTGTGCCTGCAAAGCGGCCGAAAAAGCTCCATCCCGCAAATCTCATCGCTCCCATCGCTTTTGGGTCCACTTCGTGCCATCTGGCCACAGGATGCCGTCGCCGTCCCACTTTCCGATTACCTCTGACGGCTGGCCGATGCGCTTGCGGTCCACGATATCCCTGCCTGCTTGTTCAACCACGAGCTCGTTGGAATCCTTGTTGGCCAGGCTGACCTTCAGCGACCAGTCCTTGGATTAGCAGTAACACTACCCCGATCTCCCAGACGAGCGAACCCATCAAGCTTATGCGGAGATGATAAACAGGGACCTTGGTCGAAAACAGGGGCCGCAGCATTTGATGGTCGCCCTAAACTCTGAACATGAGCAAGCCCGCTGTGTCATTTCTGCCCTTCGCGGCATCTTCGCTGCCAAGGTGAGTCACATAATGCAAGCTCGGACTGTCTGAGGCAAGCAGCGTAGTACTGTACATCCCTCCGCTTGCGGCAACTGAACTTGCCCTCGTCACCGGCACCAGACAAGTCGTAGCCTTCGATCTTCCCTCGGCAGAACCCGCTTGACGACAAGATGGAATGCAACCCACCGGGGTGTGACTGAGTCTGCAGCCCTTAGTGCCATCAAAAGCGATGACAATGGATCGATCACATGCGGGGTGCTTCGGGTCCTCGTAGATCCCATACCACCTCAGCCGTTGCGGAACAGCCGAGGGCACGCTGACGCATGCTCGCGGGACTTCTGGGGCCGCTAGCTTGGATGCTCTGCCGCCCTTCTTCACAGGAGCTCCCTCCTGGACACCATCCGAGTCTGTCAATCCGGCAACAGGTCTCTGGATAAACAGATACCTCCGCTGCACGGATGCTGCGGGGGTGCCTCGGCTTTGGCCGCCTGTGGCGCCAGGCCAACCAATGCAGCTTGGATGGCCAGCCGTCTTCCCTGAAATCACGAAATAACACAATTAAATCACCGATGTGACATGTCGACGCGCAGCCTGCCTGAATTCCAGGAAGGAACGCGCTCACTGAATGCCTGCACCATCAGGTAAGTCACAGGGCGTATGCGGAAACGAACTTGTGCACCAAGGGCAGCACCGGCTCATCTGCCAGCAAATCATCGCCAGGAGAGCTAGGACGAGGCGCGACTTTGGCCTGGAGCCGCTCTGCCTGAGATGGAAGCTTGATATGGGAGTTTCCGAAAATTAGGGTAGCTTATTTTGGGGTCCTTATAATAAGGATCTTACTATTTAGGGTACTATATTAGGGTCCCCTATTTTCTGAAACCCCCATATGCCACTCTTGACCACACTTTTTGTCGTCACCCTTCCATGCGGCCTGATAGTCAGACCATCCGTATCGTTGCCTCTGCCATCACGGCCGCCACTCCAAATTCGCAAGCATCACGAACTATCATCATCATCATCATCATCATCATCATCATCATCATCACCGTCATCATCATCACCATCATCATCATCACCATCATCATCATCATCATCCTCATCGTCATCATCGTCATCATCATGATCATCCTGTTCATGATCACCATAAAACCACCAGTAGCATCACTAGTAATCAGCAGCAGCATGACAATCGCATGCCACATACACATCTGCCCTGCATTGTCAAAGTTGTCGCATCCTCCTTTACAAAAAAACCGATGGAGCCCAACCAAACGAATTTCTGAGTGCCTCGCGGAGCATGGCTACAAAGGGCCGGTGATGCCATGCTGGAGGCGGTGTCCCAGTCACTGTGTGCCGAAGTAAAGGCCTTGGCCTTTCACATGATATCGCTGCCAGTTAGGGGATATGTGTTTAAAATTCGCAAGGCTGTCTTGCACCCCAATCTGCTGAGCTGTCACTGCTGGCATATGCTGGGAAGATATAATCTTTTTGAGCCCGGCACGGAGCCACGATGACCTACACGGTCTGGTACTGTGCGCACTGACTTGGCTCTCCAGGCCATCTAGCATAGGTTGGAGAATATTGAGCAATATGCAACAGTCACTGAACTTAGATGATCTAGCTTACACTAGACACAGTTTTCTGTACATTTACGTCTTGTGATCGATGTTGGGAATTACATGCAGCCTGTAGCACCTGATGAGATAAGATGTTGCATCTGTGATGCTGACAGGTTTCATCTAATACTTTGATGCAGCAGCTAATTTTTTATGTTGTATACACGTTACATTCTCCGTCTCAGATGTAGTGGCCATGCAGTCGCCGTGCAGTGCAACTGTAAAGTTGCTGTGCGATGTATTGGGTCATGCTGTAGGGTGCTATGCAAAACTCTCTCGCCACATCCCAGTCCTTGCTATGCTGCCAACGTCATAGGAAATTCTACACTACTGGTTCATAGGTTATGCTGATTTGCAACCCTCTGTTATGTAAGTATGTGTGTCTGCACGCAAGTATATACGTATATGCCATAAACAGGTAGGTAGGCAGGCAGGCAGATTTTTAGCGTATACTTGTTGCAAGGCTGTCAAGCTACACCATAATTGGTGTACACACCAGTGTGAACAGTGTGCACCGAAGCACATAGTGACATAGTAGCCGCTGTTAGCATAGGTCTCCAACAGAATGTGCAGGTTGAGTGGGATAACAGAACATTCGAACGGCATAACAGGCAGGACAACGCATTCGCGATGTCTTCGTGATACATTCTAACCTGGACTCATACTACATGTTACATGATGAGAACTGTATAACAGAAGCTGCTGCCATGTCGTTGCAATGTGGCACACAATATCGCGATGTCATGTTGCACTAAGAGACAGGGAACAAGTTCAGATGCTGAGGTGGAAACAGGCAGTGAATCATGCAGTTGCGCATCTCTTTATCTAACCTACAAAGAAGAACACATATGCAGAGTATGTACAAATTCAGGTGTGTGTGTATATTATATATAGATACATATATAGGTAAAAGAATATATATATATATATATATAATACATACACATGCAAACTCTGTCCATACGTGTATGTGTACATACTTACATGCATATATAGATACACGTACAAGTACATAGAGATAGATAAGTTCGCTTACATTATTACATTATATGTACACCGATTTTTGTATAGGCATGTATTTTCGTATTCGCTTGTTTACTGCCCAAACCTGCACGGTATGTTGCGGCTCCTGCGCCGAAAGTACCTGCAGGCAGGCATGATCCCCAGGCCTTCTTCGCGAAATATTCGCAGGCAGCTTCCTTCAGCGACTGCCAGCAAAGGCATGTCCTGCACCAGGGGTCAGGAGTGTGCTTCAGGATTTTGAGGATTGGGGTCGTGTACTCACAGAGGCTTCGAGATACGCTTGTCCAAGCGCTGAGTCCTCACCCCAGCTCCACGCGATGCAACGCACAGACCTCGCATCGCAGATGTGAGTCCGGAGCAACAAACATGCTATGTGTATCGGCGATGTGACCATAGACAGGAGGACAGACAGACAGACAGACAGACAGACAGACAGACAGACAGACAGACCGACAGACAGACAGACAGACAGACAGACAGACAGACAGACAGACAGACAGATGGATAGATAGGTAGATAGATAGATAGATAGGTAGGTAGACAGATAGATATTATAGATTGATTGATAGATTATAGATTGATAGGCTGATAAATAAATAGTCAGATAGATAGTTAGGTGCATGGATGCCTGGATGGATGGGTGGATAGATAGACAGACAAATGTAAATATGTAGGATACAGATATATATATATATATATGTATATATATATATACACATATACGTACACACAATATTGTGGAGATTTACGGTACGTATAGGTAGCCCATGTCGAACAAATACATTCGTCGCTGCAAAAGTATGTGGCCTGACAGCCACGGCAGCAACAAAGCATTGGTCATCTGAGGCGGAAGCGAAGCATCCCCGAGAGCTAGGTGGTTGTCGAAAAATATCGACCTAAGTGAATGGGGCAAAAGCCCAGGGCATTCGGATAATGCGTGCTGGATCCGTACCACCTCACTTCATGGGCACTCAATTTCAGTAAGAACCGAGCGACATGGCTTGCAATGTGGGCGAACCCTTCTACTTTTGATCTAAAACATACGATATTGCTGCTTCATGTACTCCGCAATGTACATGCTCTGCTTCTCATCAGCATGTCTCGTGCTCCATTGAGCGGGGCGGCTTTCATGCTGTAGAACCGGATACACTGGTGCAGCACGGCTACATTGGCTACCAATCACCCGGCCTAAGCCTGTGCACCGTCCCTATCCATTTTGCTTCTTATCTACGGCCATATCCGCAACTCCGTCCTGGAACAGTGGCCGGCGCAGTTAACACAGTGTGAGACGCATGTGCTATGGAAGGTCAAGCACTGTCTCAGCGACAAATCTCTGAACACTGCACCGATCATAAAAGTCGTTGGCCTTTGCAGCTTGCTTCCTCCAAGTCGAAGATAGCCCTGCACGCCGGGAGCCTGCAGCTCGTGGCTCTCTGTGTCCAGGCCCTGGCCTGCATGCTCTGCATGAAAAGGAGCGGACTCGGAGCGGACAGGATGAAGACCATGGGCCTGGTGTATTCCGAGCCCCGATGCCCCCGATGCCCCCGATGCCCCATGCAGCGCACCTGTCTGACTGCCGGATCTTGGCAAAGGGCACAACTTCGAATGCCCACGCAACTGCAACCTGAGCCCGACTGAGGCTTGGCGTCTTGGCGCTTGCATGCACGATTCGTTATGCGAAGGAGTTGTAGAACGAGAGACTTTGTCCAGGGCCGCAGAAACAAGGTTCACCGCCCGTGTGACTTGTAACATCCGCTAGGGCCTGCCAGGACCTGGCTTAGCTCTGTGCTGCATTCTGGGCCTGGCACTCTTTGGCAGGTGATCTGTATCAGCTCCATCCAGCATGCTGTGCCAAGATTACTGGGAGCTGGGGCATGCTGAAGCAAGTTCTGGTTGGTGTTTCAGTCTTTCTGATGCTTTGCCTGCAAGTTGTCTGCCGGCTGTACACTGCTGCTGGCTATGCACACGATGATGCAAACACAGGGATACTCCGGATAGAGCACATGACATGTCCTACACCGAAACTCTGACGCGGCTGTAGCCTGGCTGGCTGCGGTGGAGACGCGACTCGACACAATGCAAAGTATCCTCTTTCACGGCAAACTGCTGCATAGTTTGCAAGCAATGAACCACTTTCTGACGCCCCGCTTAGTCAACTGCTTGGAAACATATTCGGCAACAGAACAGCAACAGCAACAGATGCAACAGCAACAACAACAACGAGAAACAGTCAATTCTAAGAACAGGACTCAAATCCATGGGAAAGCCTCATCTCTTCGGCAGATCCTCCTCCACTGCAGGTCGGTCCGACCGCTGCTCCGCACGTGTCCCGGCAGAGTCGTCCACTATGCTCTCGAAGAGCTTCGAACCAAGGAAGCCGTCCACGCGCCGGTACTCGGCCTGGTTCTGGCCTCCGTCGCGTACATCCGAACCACCGCGGCCACCGCGTTGATCCCCCAGGAAGTTGATCGAGGTGGGCTGCCGACTCGCGAAGGACTAACCAAAGGCATGAGGGCTGCACCTGGCAGCAGCGAGTCGCACATTTGCAAACAGCTCTTGTGAAGCAAGAGTTTGCAGAAACACAAGCCGGGTTCACCAACCACGAGCTTGTCTTGACCTGGAGTTGGTGATTGCACCGAACTACACTCGCTAAGGTCACCTGACATCCGCTCACCCGTAGATGGGATGTCACAGGGGCAGCTTGCACATCGGACCTGAGGTCCGGACGTCGACACCAGAATCCATCCGCTCGCATCGCGGCGAAGGACCTCTTGACCGAGGAAAGGGCTGCAACCTCCGCAAAGCCTCTCACGTGGAGCCTCGCAAAGCTCGCCCAGCTCCACTGAGATGGACTGCTGACCGAAGCCCGTGCCAGGACCGTCCCAAGCCTACCCAAACACTTGCCAGCTCTTGACCAAACCAGGACCGAGACGAAGCTTGATTTAGATCGCCTTGGCGACTACCAACACCTCCCTCTTTGCGGGCGAAGCCCTGGGCGGAGGCGCCTTGTGCGCCCCCTGGCAAGTCGTGGAGATCTCGGGGTCATGGCTAGAGCTTAACGGCGACTGAACAGACTCAAAAATTGAGCCACACCTTACGAAGCTTTGTCAGCCGACGGTTGGCCCGGTAAGCCTGCGCAGCGGGAATCTGTCGAGGTTCTGAGCCAAGCAGGGATGGGCATGTCAAGCGCTCTCGGACCTGCGCCAGCAGGCCTCTTCGGCGCGCGGATCGCATTAGGATCGCCTCAGGACTTGCATTGGAACATACGAGTGCCTCCAAGCAAAGCAGAAGTTCTAGACCGTCATACTGTTGTGCGATAAGAAGGCGTGAGGGCTAGAAGGCTCCCGTAACTGAAGCCGATGACCACATGCTGTAAGGACACTTCCGTTCCGCAAGAACTCGCGACGTTCTTAACTATCCAGCAGAGTCACGAGCTCCGCATGCTCCCGGCACGTCCGCATGCGCCTCAGAAGCTCCTGCGTGTCTTTGGGCCTCGTTGCCAGGTCTGTCCGTGGTCGAAGCGTCCAGTCTGACGGGTGCCAGGCAGAAACGGGTAGGGCCGGCAGCTGCGGACCTCAAAAGCTCCCAAGAAGATTCACGGACCAAAAAAGCCCTCCACACCAGACTCTGGGCTTCAGACCGTGGCCGTCGAACCGCTGGGAATCACCTGGAGCTCCAAGAGGGCTTCTACTTCTCTGACACTGACTCTGAATCACCCTTGGCTTAAACATGCCGGTCAAACTCCGGGCGGCGCCTGTGCCCGTGCGGATGTGGCAAAAGCATGCGGAACTCAAAAAAGACTGCCGAGTCGTCGAGTCCAGCCTCAACTTGGTGCTCGTCGCAGAGCCCATTGTGCAGGAGGCGATTTCCCGGTCGCATCTGAATTTCCTCGGTGGACAGTGGGCGAGTTGGGTGGCATCTACACTCTACATGTGCTACGAGTCAGAGCCTACAGGCAAGAGAAAGTGGATAGCTCGCACAAGGCTTTGAGAATCAAACCGACTGCTTTCCGATGATGCGCACGCCGGAGAGGCATTCCCGGATGTCGTTTTCCTGTCGTCATGTAGCTTGCTTAGGCTTGCTTTGCCGGCAGATTCTTGCGACGAAACCTCTGACCCCGAGGCACAGAGCCGTGGAAGCAGAGTCGAGAAGGCTGACTGAACAATGGCCCTTCCTTTACTCGTTCGTTACCGTAATCGATGCTACTTCAGGCCAGCACGTGTAACTCAGGTTGCTTTGACTTGCACCTCTGATGTTCATGCAAAACAGGATCTTTCCACACGTCGCGAAGACCCTGTTACAGTTTGGTTGCGCGACCAGCAAAGCAGTATCGACACTCCGGGCAACCAGCTCCCCGATCGCTCCTGCAAGACTGCCTTACAGTCCATGGCCGCCAGGACAGCTGGACCTTTCGTTTTTTTATGATCGGGTGGTCGGGCATGGGACTCAGTGCTGCTAGGCTAAAGGGTTTCGGTGACCAGACCACGCCTCCACAATCCGCGATGTGATTCCTGTGAACCTTGGAGCATGCAGCGTCACGTTGGGAGCCCACGAGTCAACTGCGGTTCACGCTCGACTTCACACCAACAGCAGCAGAACAATCCCAGGATGCCGTCCGAAAGCGCACATGCACGGAAGCAATTGGAGCACACGGAGCTTCTGCACCACGACAATCGTCCGCACTGATGCTTCTCAGAAGAACGAAAGTTAAGTAGTGTGATCCTCACTTTCGATTCGGATCTCCAAGGTTTATCAGCGATCATCCTCAGACACCAGCCGTCTACCAAAAAGACGCAGAGCAAAGCCAAGCCGTAATGCTCTTCCACTCACCCTTTCGAACGCAACTGAAGCTACCGATTGTCTATGCCGAGTCTATGCCACCTTTGCAGCTCAACCGCGGTTCACGCTCGACTTCCGTCCGAAAGCGCACATGCACGGAAGCAATTGGAGCACACGGAGCTTCTGCACCACGACAATCGTCCGCAGAGATGCTTCTCAGAAGAACGAAAGTTA
>CAJNDV010003825.1:56115-66848 GCA_905221635.1 Symbiodinium sp. CCMP2456
GTACACAGTGGTGATCAGCCACTGCATCCACTCCAGTGACTTGGCTTCGTTGGGCAAGGCTTGTCACTGGAGCCCTTGCCCCCCTGCTCAGAAATAAAATCGGCAATGGCCAACATCTGCGAGTGTGGATTGTGAATCCCTTACCTCATGTACGAGAGGAGTTCACACACACACACACACAAGTTCATGTACACAGAACTCTTTTTGACAGCCCAGCTGCCTTGTTCAACCCTTCGAGGTCCTCTTCTGTGTCAAACACCTGGGATGTCTTCGGCAGCGGACACCTCTCAAAACTCTTGTGCCGACGGCCGGCCAGGGTCCCAAGGTCTGCACGAGCATGCCTGTCTGCGTGAAGTCGGAGCGTCCTAATGTGCTAAATCGCAAATGGCGATGGCGATTCGATTCGAAGCCGAAAGACAAGCTCCTTTGAAGCAAGAGTGGGTCAGCCGGTGGCTCCTGCAACGGGACTGAGCATGCCTACACGGCCGTTGGAGCTGTGACTTTACCAGAACAGCTCAGCAAAGCACTCTGTGCAGTCGTGCGCCCGGAACCATTGCAGGGTTCGCTCGAACCTGGGCACACTCGGCTCTTGCCACAGGAGACAGGAGGGAGACAGGGAGGCAATTGCACCAATCGTCTCTGTGGGGCCACGGACAATCGAAACGAAAATGTATCCCATACGTCCTAGCTTGTGACTTGGGCTTGCTACGAAAAAGCACGTGCATCGTTGAGTCGAACTGCTGAGTTTCCTGCTGCTGAAACTCTGCGATGCTTTGAAACCTCGATCGGCATTGAGGCAGCCCGTCAATCATATTCGTCGCGGGCCCCAAGCACAAGGCTTGTTCCGAAATCTGCGGTCCCTTTCCTCCAGCTCCTGCATTCCCAAGGTGATCAGGGAACACTGCGATGACAGAAGCAGGCCTGGAAACGCTTCCAAGTTGAGGCCGGGGAATCCTCACAGGACAGGAAGAGCTTCTGAAGAACGCTCCTGTCGTTCGAGGGGAACGACCTCCCTGCGCGCGGAACCAGACTCGCACCTCTTGTCTGAGAAGCGAGGCAGACTGGAACTCGAAAGTCCGAAAGCAGAGGCAGAGTTTCAGAACGACTGAGGGCTTGGCCCCAAGGAAGCGGCAGCTGCAGGATCTGGCATACCATTCGATTCATTCCCAAGCGCCCCATGAGGTGATTGCACACGGCCATCGAAGTTTCTGAGGTACAAAAAACGAGGTCCTAGAGTGCTCTCGTTTCCAATGCCCAAATGTATGGCCTTCTGGCAGCTCTTTGGCTCGCACCTGAGGAGCCACGTATGATCCCTGGGCGTTGAAGTTTTATGAGAGGGACAGCACGTAAGCACCCAGCTGGAACACCAAACACAGCTCCGCTGAGATGGACGGGATACTCCGCACCTGTACCTAACAAAAGATGCAGACCTGTGCTTTCTGCAAGCCTAAGAGCAGGTCACTGCAGGTTTGGGAGCCTGCACCTTCCGGAAGCTGCGGACAAATGCACCTCACAGGAGACGAGCTCCGGCCGATAGACTGGCGTTTTGAAGCGGTGAATCTACCTCCCTCCCCTGCCCCCCGCAAGCCCCGCCCGGCAACTTCGCCCCACGTAGGCCCTGAGGTTTCTTAGAGAAGCTCACTGTTTCTCTGGTCTGTGGCCAGGGCAGGGTCGTGGGATTTCGATCGGGTCTAGGCAATCCGACTACTCTCTGGGTCGAGAGGGACGACGCGAAGCGTTTACAATCTCTTTGCAGCCTCGAGCTGCGAAAGCTCCGTAAGCAAGAACAGAGGGCCGGGAGTCGCACTCGCCGTCGGGAAGAATGTCCAATCTCTCCAAAGTCAGCCTTGATCACCAAGAAACAGCAGAAGCCACACCCAACAACATCGTGAACGGAGCCCACCTACCACCGCCGCCGGTCTGCGGCAGAGTCCGAGCCACCGAAACCGTGACCTGCAGCATATGCAAGGCAGCAGAGAGACTGCTGACCTCAAACCGGTGCGATGCCTCTACGTGCCTTCCGAGGCCGCGGCCCGCTGCTCCGGCCGGCAGTCCTCAGGGAGCCGGGCGAACCTCATCTTCGCTCCACGCGGCTGAACCGACTTGCTCTGTTGAACTCCAGACTTCGTGCAAGCAGGCAATGTCAAAAGAACGACGCGCATTGCAGCTCAATCAAAAGCACCCATCATTCAGGCCCTTTTCCAGCAAAGCTTGTTTGACGTCTAAGACGCATCAACTAGTTCGATGTGGAACAGCTGCTTTGGTTCTGAACCACCGACCGATTCGACTAACTCGCACTTCAGTTTCCTAGCCATGGCACATTTTGTGGTCATGGCATCTCTAACCCAAGTGAAGAAATGCCTTCCAGTCCGAACGTGAAACCTCCAAAACGAACACCAAGTGAACCTGCGCTTGACAGAAATACCCTCACGGCCACTTGTGCTTGCAAGAGCGCGCGTCAGAGATAACCGCCCGCGACGATTTCACATGTCGGACCGACTGGGTTCAGCTTAGAGCTGCAGTAGAACTCAGAAAGTTGGAACACAAGTACCCTTCAGCGGGACACAGGTTATCACATACTGCTCCAACTTGCAAGTGTGTGCCCCCAAAGCATGGACCAATGGAGCACGGGTAAAAAGGGCAATTCAGTGTTCCAACTTTCAACTGTGGTACCTCTACTGCATGTGGCAGAAACCTGACGACCCAACAACCCAAAGGAATGAACCGGTCACCGGGCACATTCTGCAAGCTCATGCGAAGTTCCAGCTGAGTGAGTGCAGGCTCGGATGGTTTTAAAAGAAAAAACCATCAGAGCCACGGGTCTTCTCCTCACCTCGGCTGGCAGAAAGCTTCGTGAAACGACCGACGAACCTCTCTGAAAATGACTCCCCAAGGCTCTGCGGCCCAGTGACCTTCAGAGAGTTTCACCCGCCGGGCTGCTCACCAGCATCAACGAGGAGGCCCAGGAGTTCTGCCAAGCGATGTGCTGGACAATTTTCCAGGTCAAGGGTGCGCCGGGTGGGGGCGCACTGCTACAAACCACCGGTGAGCTCCAGAAGCCGGACACTCCGGGAACCAGAGCAACTGACTCAGAAACCAGCAGAGTGGCTCGGAAGCCAGAACGGCTCATTCGCCTACCCAGACGGCTACCAAGAACCGTTGATTCGGGAAGCAGACGGGTGAACCCAGAACAGGTGATTCGGAAGCCAGGAAAATTACTGATCTCGCTCTCATGTTTTCAAAATTTGCGGAAGTTGGACGCACTGAGAGTATGGACATTGTCATCCTTCGGGCATTTATGCTCTTCGGAGTGGATGCACTGGTAGCAGTCATCGTTTGGGCACGGACGCTCTTGGTTTTGGATGCAGGAGGTTTCGAAGGCGGGCACGGCTGCTCTTGGTTTCGCATGCACTGCTAGCGGGGACGTTATCATCGTTCGAGCATGGATGCTCTTTGTTATGGAGTGTGTTCTGGATGCACTGGTACTGTAGCATGAACGCTATCATGTAGGTGGCATCATCGGTTTCCGCAGCGCTGTTTCCAATGCACACCAGCCGCGCCAGTTTCCCGATTCCGATGCGCGGTTTCCAAGGCACAGTTCTGGTCTCCGATGCGCGAGCTCGCTTGATTGCATGCCCGACAGTTGCCGATGCGCAGTTTCTGATGCGCGGCTGGTTCTGATGCGTGGCTTCTGATTCAAAGGCTGACTACTGATTTTTCAGCTGTCTATGGTAAGAAGCTGTGCGGTGGCAATGGCCTGCGCCTTCTTGTCTCGTCCAGTGCAGCAGCCTCCTCCATCGCCGCCAGCCAGAAACTCCTGCGAAGACTGCGAACACGTTGCAGCGAGTCGGCCCAAAGCGAGACTTAAAATGGAAGGAGTCTGGCACGCGTCTACATCAAGAAGATGCTCCTGCTCTTCGTCAGCATAAGAATAGTAGGGCAAGCCCCTGAAGCAAGCGCCACGAATGCTGAAGCCACCATCGTAGGTCAGCCCCCTGCTCCTGCAGAATGGGAGGGCATGCGGCCATGCAGCTGCCAGTCAGAAGAATCTCATGCCCGTTTACCACAAGGAGGAGACAGGGCAACGCTACAGACAGCGGCATCTTGCGAGCACGCGGGGGCACCTCTTGAGGTAGAAGTACACAGCCAGCACGACGATCACCAGGAGAAGAATCCAGAAGATGCCAAAGTATCCTTCAATACAAGGCATTAACGGATTAGGGTTTAAGGGTTTTTAGGGTCTAGGGAAACTCTACAGAGGGCACTTGGCATTGACCATTGAGGCTCCCAGATTGCGGAACTGGAAGGTGACCATCATGGTGAGCAGCCGTGGATCTGCAAGAGGCGCCGCTGATGCCTGGCGAGCGGAGACATGTTGAAATGCTATTGGAATTACTTGGCAGATCTGGCAGAATCCCGCAAGCTAGAAGCTCTTGCAGGAGTCACGGGCTGTCCCGTGACAGCGGTGTTGACCTTGCAGGAATCGACTTTGGTGCACGTCGCTTCCGAGGTACAGCACTCTGCCAGGTTCCTGGCAAACCAACGGAGCGGGAAAAACGTCCGTCGCCAAAACCCAGCTGCTGTGATGAGCATGGAGACCTGTTGTGAAAACGGAGCACAGCCCAGTACACCAGTAGTGTCTCGATTGTCACACCGGAGACAGACATGGACATTGAAAATTGCCTGTGTGTTCTCAGCATCCAGAAGCCGGATGGGCTCATAGCCGTCTGTCAGATGGCTGCTTCGACCGATGTACGACCCACCCTCGGTTGCCGAATGCATCAGGCTGAGCCACTGCTCTGGCATCTTGCTGCTCTGCCACAGCATCTTTGATAACATAGCTCAATCCAGCCGTACCTGGTAGCCTTAGCCAGGTCCAGGTCAAGCTCTAGCACTGCCAGTTCTTAGAACATTCTACATCGATTGACTGAGCGGGAGACAGGGGGAGCACCCTGTCCCCTTTAGATGACGAAACTGTGTGGTCAGGACAAGAGGCACTGTCCCATCGCCATCAACGTCCGGCAAAGTGTCTACCTTGAAGCGATGAACGGGGGCTTCTAATTTCTATCTGAGGCCGGATGCTAGCTTCCCGACAGGATGCTTCGATTTTGTAAAGGATAGCACCGCTGCAGTCCTTTATGACGAATCCGCACCACCTCACCAGACAATACAACTCAGAGATCAGCAAGTGAACAAAAAAACACTCCCATGGCTGGTGACCACTCAAACCGGCACTGGCATTGGACACGAGAGCAGAACATGATTTCTGTCGAGGTGCGTCCAGGGAAGGCACAATCCCATCTCGGCCGTTGCCACCACACCGACAGTCTTGGAGGACAGCGTGAGGTAGCCCAGGAAAGGCACCGGAAGTACGGTCACAGTCCTAAGCAGACACAACCAGTATCCGAGCCTTCCTGAGGAGGGATCTGAGCATGGACATGAGCAACTGCCCACACCCTCCACAATCGTCATGCTTTTTCTGGCTACCCTCCACATCAATCCAACCATGAGTCGTATCCATGAGATCTCCAGGTTGTGGTGTGCGCGTCACATCTTTCGAGAAGCAAAAGCGATCAGCGACGCCATTACCGGTGTTGTTGCCGGTGAAAAGACCTAAGATGCGACAGCAAACAACAGCGGCTTCTGCCGTGAAGGGGGCCAGCAAAGCAGTCCGAGCGACAGCATTCGGCGAAGCCCACCGTTGGCGGTCGATCAATGGCCTCGGCTGTTCAAAAACGAAAATCGTTCCAGGGATCGCAGTTGTAGAAAGCAAGCTTCTTCTGTCCCCGAGGCTATGATAGAGCAATATGCAAGAGAGCGGCATGGCAATCAGCCCGTGTTTCGCACTCTGCCATGCATCCAACTCTGGTGCGCTCCTCCTGCACTCGTTAAGAAGCTTGCTGGGAACGGTGGAGCTGCTGCAGAGCTGGCCTTGTCACTGACGACCCCTTCCGCATGATTTGCTGCTTGCACATCCCCCGTCTTCCGACACTGCCACTTTTACGATCCAGATTCCCGTGTGACCGCAACCAACCCTGCAGAACAGGTTGCCGCATCGTGCGCCGGAATCCACCGACTGGAAACATCTCTTCGTATACAGTACCAAACATGACATGTGAGAAGGGCTGTGCAGTCAGTCCTTCAGGCAGAACCACAGGTTGTCTGTCAGGGCGGCAGGGTGGCAGAGGCACGCTAATATACGGAACACAGTCCCCTGAACACAACAGACTGAGCTCCGACAGCTAGTACCGTGACCACCAACGCTACCAGTTGTTGCATCAATTGGCATTTCTGCTTCTGTTAGGCTAGTCCTGTCACTGTCACTATGACGACTAACTGCAAGCTAGCCCTCTACTGCTTATACCAAAGCTTCTTACTGAATCGTACTAGTGACTAGTGTTCTAACCAGACCATGACCGCCACCACCGAGATACAAGGACAACAGACTTCTGCCGCTACCACTCCCGCCACCGAAGCTAACGCTGCCACGACAACCACTACCACTACCGAAACAACTACCTCAACCATTAGCCAAGAAAAACAACTAGCCAAGAAAAAGGAAGAAGTCGACATTGACATCCAGATTCACAGCAGCATCAATTCCGGAACGATCCCAGGCCTCCCACTGTGTTTTGCGGGCCCGAATGAACTTCCCCTGCATTGGTCTTCAGCGCTGGCCTTACACCACACAAACAGCTGCTATTTATACTTGCAGCCTTTAAATGTCTGTCGCTGAAGACTGGCGCAAAGGAGTCCCACGCTGACAAAGCATCAAGAGCTCAAAGTCGCACCGGCAGTGCAAGCAGCAAGGCAATCCTTCTCCGGCTAAAATGGGCGCCCTCGACGAGCCGTCACGGTTTGCCACCATGTCGCAGCATGTGCTTCAGCTGCGTTCGCTGCGCACACACTTCTATAAAGCATGCCTGGTTAGGTGCATTTTCTGGAAAGCTATCATAGGTGCTGGCGAACTGAAGGCCAATGTTGTCCAAAAGCAGAGAACCCAACTAGTGTAGTCCTTATTCTCATTATCATATCGGTAAGTCTCCACATTGGGGTGACTGTTTAGGCCTCCAAACTAGTACAGAACCCCTGTAAACAGGACCCCTAAACGGGGCCTTAATTTGGAGAACTACCCATATACTATCATGAGTATCATATTGATTCGCAGAGGGCAGCTTCTAATGTTCACTCGGGAGCCGGCTCTTGATTCCAGGAAGGACCGCTGCGGCAAAAGCCCGCCATTTTCGTGAAGTAGAAGGGCATGAAGTCCTTAGTCCATGGAGCATCAAAGAAGAGTCATCAGAGCCCAAGAGGAGAGTCTATACTTCTTCTAGATTTCTAAGGGACCCAAGTCGACAAAAAAAGCAAGAGAGCTGGGGATCACTTCAGGCTGGCTGCGACAGATGCGAAGAACTTGAAGAGGCTTCTATCTGCGCCTGTGGATGACGGGAATCCACTCGGCTCTTCGCCTCGCCAGACAGCGCGGGGTTTAGGGATTTTAGGGGTTTAGGGGCTTAGGGGTTGAGGGTTGCGGGTTGAGGGTTGAGGGTTTAGGGTTTGGGGTTCAGGGTTCAGGGTTCAGGGTTTAGGGTTTAGGGTTTAGGGTTCAGGGTTCAGGGTTCAGGGTTCAGGGTTCAGGGTTTAGGGTTTGTGTGTACATTGAGAAACACGCGCGCACACACATGCGCACACAGCACCATCCATCCATGCATCTGTCCATCCTTCCACCCTCGATCTATCCATCTATCAACATCCATAATTTCTATCTATCGATCTAGCTATCTATCTAACTAAAAATAAATCTAGCTATCTATCTACCTATCTAGATTTCTATCTACAAATCTATCTACCTGTCTATCTATTTATCTATCTATCTATCGAAAAACTTATCTAAAAATCTATCGACCTATCTATCTAAATATCGATCTATCGATCCATCAAGCTATCGATCTATCTATCCATCTACTTACCTATCGGCTTAGCTATCTATGTATCTATTTGTGTATCTAGCCACTGATCTCTTGAATTTATTTATCTGCTTATCTGTCTATCTACCTAAATACATTATGTGTACACATATACGTGTCACATGTGCATAAATGCACCTGTGCACACATTAATCTAGTCAATTTGTGAGACTGTTGAGCCCTGCACATTGTGTCTGTGCAAACGCCGCCAGGGCCAACTGGCCAACCAGAGTCACCTGGTCAGTGACTGAGCAGCTGAAGACCGGTGGTTTAGGGGTTGGTGTTTTTTGACACCTTTAGGGGTTTAGGCGTTTTTTGCTTTGGGGTAGGCGTGCGTCGTGGCTTCATGTGTGTATGTGCTTGGGTTCCTTTTTGGTCTCTTTCGGGTTGTCCTTGGCATCCCTTTGGCAGTCCCTTTCAAAATCTCTTGTTGGGGTCCCCTTACTTTCCTTTCTTGTGATGTCCGTGTGAGCCTCCCTTTCGGATCCTTGTTCTTGACTCGTTTGGGCGTTGCTTTTAGGGTTGATGGGGTCCCGGATTACCTTTGGCCTGGATCCCTTTTTGGAGCCCCAGCTTCTGCAAAATGCCAAGTTGGAAGGTTGAAGGTTAATGCAAGCTCGAATTGCTTCGTCATCGTCTTGAGGGGGAAGCTCACGTCGCCCCCGCCTTGAACCAGGCCATCGTTGCCAATCGCAAGCGGCCGTGGCACTCGAGCCAGATGCGGAAAGACAAAACAAGAAAGAGCAGGTCCGAAGCCCAGCCTGAGACCACCAGCAATAAATCTGACAATAAATACAATCGAGCAAACATGACGAACTACGCATATCGAGTTGCTGTCGTGCAAACTGGATTGGAATGACGACTTTGGCCTCCGAAGAACACCACCCTGCCTTGTACCGGACAGGTCCACCTGCACACCCAATGTCTTAAAGTCTTAGCACCCTGTGAAACCTAACACCCGACCCCCAATTTTTGTCCTAGAATGCCTGCCCCAATCCTGAAAGCCTTGAAACACTAAAACAACCTCAGCACCCCGAAGCCCTGCGTTTCTTTCTCTTCGGGGCCCCCGGCGGAGTGTAGCGGTGCCGGGAGCCTCAACAACAGCTGCGGAGGCCCGAGAATTCAGCATGTCTGCATGTACATATATGAGTATGTCTGTACGTATATATGTATGTATATATATATATATATACGTATGTATATATATATATGCGTACATATATATATATATACACATATATATATATATATATACGTGTATATAGATATACATATGTTTTCAACATATAGGTATGTACATATGTATATATATATATATGCATCTACATATACATATACATGTACATCTACATATACATATGCATATACATGCATTGCCTATATATATATATACATACATACATATATACATAGGTACAGAGATACACAAATGCTGCACACATGCATATATATATATATATATACATATAGACACACATACATGAACGTATGAACACACACATATGTATGTATGTATATATATATATATTTATATTTATATTTATTTATTTATACATAGAACATTCTGCATATACATATACATACACATATATATATATATGTATGTACATGTACATACGTGTATGTATATATACATATGTACAGATGCATATGTGTATATATATATAGACGCATGTATGTAGCCAAGAGCATATATGTGTATAGACGTATATACAGATGTATACAGATACATATACATGCACAGTATATACACATATATCTTTATGTATTTATAAGATATGTATATATATATATACACACGCATGTGTGCCTATGTGCATATATAAATATAGCATATGTATGTGTGAGTATCTACATATATATGTACAAACACAGCTAGTAATTAACGCTCACATTCTCAACCATGAACATAGGCATGGCAAGAATCATGCTGACAACACAGAGCAACTAGCAAACACACTCGTCAGCACCAAAACAACATCAGGAAGTCGGAAAGCTGCTGACTTAGACAATGATAGCAACCGCAAAAAGGAGTTACAAAAACAACTGAACAGTCGCAGTAATAGTATGCGTGTGTGTGATGTGATGTGTGCGAATGGAAAACATCAATGTCTATGCATGTAATTTGCTCTTACGAGTATCATAGAGCTTGAAGACGCCGGGAGGGGAGGGTCATGTGACGGCCACACCGCGTCACTTGTCACTGCATGATTGCTTCTGTAGCAATGACTAAAGTCTAGCGGCTGCGCCCCAAGGCTTGCAGCGTAGGCGGTAGCCAGGAGCGACCCTAAACCCGCTTTGGAAGTTTTCCGCGTGAGCCTCCGAGCGAGCCCCCGGGCGGCATCCGAGCGCAGGAAACGTGAATGCTGACAAATCCCGAACCACTGCGGAAACCCCAAACCCCAAAAGAAGATTTTGGCTGCCCCCTGCCCACCCCCACCCAGCTGCACCACATCCCCACCTGCTTGGTGTCTGTGTGCACATCATATCCCCCCACCCTGTGCACGTCAGTCGTGATGGTGATGCCCTCTCATCTATCGCCTACAGTATATTGTATACTGTATACATCTACTGTACACGTCGTACACACACACATGTCCTTGTGTTTATATATGTATGTATGTATGTATGTATGTACAAACACATATACACGTTGCATACACTTGTTATATGAACAGTGTGCCTACACATGCACTCACACGCACAACATCTTACCTGTGTCTACGGGCTTTAGGAGGGACCCTCAATAGGGACCCTTGTAGGTTA
>CAJNDV010003825.1:66922-82605 GCA_905221635.1 Symbiodinium sp. CCMP2456
TCCCTCCTAAAGTCCTTAGACTGTGTTTGTCAAAGTAGCCGTAAAAATTACTGTCGATTTTCGACTTGCATGCGTTTATGCCGACACATGTCCACACCCATGTCGGTGGTCAGATGGCATTACGCCGATACATGAGATCGGCAAAAAGCTCTGGCAAAATGTCAGCACAAGCAGACGTCCGAGACCCATGATATCGACTAAACTCTTGGACAATGACAACAAGCTGATAGCTGCGCCTGAACCCGAAACCCCCTCAACCCGCAGACCCTGACCCACTCCAAACCGAAACCCGCAACCCTAAACCTAAATTTGACCTAAGTTAAATCTCCACACCCTCAACCCGACCATCAGTCAGGAAACTCTAGTCCCAAAGCCCTCAGCCCCAAACCTCATCTCCGAAATTCTCAACCCTGAACTTCTCGGATTTGCGGATGAAGAGATGAAGCGCAACAAGTTTGCACAAGGCCGTCAGCGCATGCTTGCCCAAGTAGCTTAGCAGGACAGCACCATCCAGAACAACCAGGTGCCCCTGGCGGTGGCAGCTCGCCACCTGGAGACGGAGAGTCACAAGGCTGCTGACAAAAAGCAATGCCACGCTCAATCTGGAGGCATCAATGTTCCCCGCTGTCGGGCAGAATGTCGAGTGAAACTTGCACTCGTTGCAATATGAAACCATTTGTCGTATGTACAGTCAGCCTTGCGCGTAGAGGAGTCCGCCGCCGGCTTATACTGTTGCTTGTCAAGCTTACTTATGATACACATTGTCATGGCGGACTTGAGTCAGAAACCCGCAAGGCTGCTCCGACCGGTTGCATTCGTCCAGGCCCCAACTGCTTGGATGATTCTTTTTGCTGTGCGATCCCCAACACGATTATCATCCTATCTTATCCTGCTGTATTCGACGATCCTTGCCTCGGAGTTTGTTCCAGAAAGTGCAGAGAACATGCAATGTAGACGCCTGCATGTTGCTATGTCGACTTGCTCACCTTGGCATGTGCGCCCCTCACAAGTGGGCTCAGCCAGCTTTGCTACACAACCTGGTCCAGAGCAGGTAAAGCTGCCACCATCACCCAGCTCGGATCTTACTCGATCAGAATCAACGCGAAGCATGCGCAATCTGAGTTGCAATAAGCGGCATGAATGCTGAGCTTCCCGGACTTGATGTCCTCAGCTGGCTCGTCAACGGCTCAAGTCTACTTCGTGCGACTACGCATGTAAGCTGGACAGAGCTGCCGCACGCGCACGACCATGCCAGAGATATGCCACAGAAAGACCGTACCACCAGGTAGCCCTCAAAGTTGTTCCGAGACACTCTTTGCTTAACGACCTCCTCGTAGCCATCCTGCGCTCGAAGGAACACGACGTGATACATGCCACTGGCGCGTGATCTCTGGCAGAAGCGGATGTTAAAAAGGTTGTCCTTCTCGTGCTGTATCTTGAGGCCCTTTTCCTCGATTCCCACGATGCGCACAGCATACTGGCCTGTGCGAGTCACAGGTCGCCAAACTGCATCCACGTTCATCCGAGCAAGATCACTTCAAGGCCAGAAAGTTGACCGGTGCTCAGGCCTTTGTGATCTCCGTACTTGACGTTGAGAGATGCCCGATCACCCACCTTCAACTCGCTCTTCTTCACGTACTCCTCGCGGGTTCAGAGAAAAAGCCCGCTCCCCGGCTCTAAGGGTCCAACCCAACCCCGCCCGCCCCCAATATCGGAGCCTAGGCCTATATAGCTTATGTAAAGTGTGAGACACAAAAAAAAGAGAAAGCGAATCTGAGCCACGTGGCCGGTGGTTCCGCCGGAGGGCGTCTTGCGGCTTCCTTCTGCTGCATTGCCAGCAGAGCCTCTCCAGCTCCGGGCTCCAGACGAGGCTGCACACCTGGATGCTGTACACCAGGCCTTGTTCTGCTCTTTGATCTGCTTCTTCGTCAGCCTGCACCAATTCAACCGATCATGCAAGACAAGATAAAAGAGGCGGAACACGCCCGCTAGGCCGACTCAACTGGGGAATTGCATTGAAATCCAGACACACACACACACACGCACTTCTGCTCGTTGAGACATATACACGACTCGCGCAACTGAACGCAGAGCGCCTCACTTCGTTGACTTCACAAAGCGTGTCTTCCAGCGGTCGAAGTTGAGGCAGACGTTCCGGAGCCTGTCCCATTCCGACAAAGGGCTGGCCCGGGCACTCATCACTACATGTATGAACCGCCTGGTGTGGCCTGACCTTCCTTCAAACCCTAAACCCTAAAGGCCCTAAACCCCTCAAAGGCTTACTTATTGCTGCCTCGCACGCATCTTCGGCGCCATGACCTCAGCTCGGTCTGGACAAAGCGCAGTAGGAATTTCACCTACAGTCTTGCAATTGAGCTGCCCCAGCTTATGCGCTTCGCTTGCCGCACAGGGTAGGGCTCGTCCCATATCTCGTCCAGAAAATCAGCCTTCAGGGCTCTCCAACTCCCTCAAGGGCAGCAAAGCTGACCATGCAAAGAAAGCCAAGGCACCATCTCACGTCGCATGTCCGGGATGTTCAGGAAAACGGAAGCGGAAGCCTTGGCTGCAGCAGCCCATGTCGCTACAGGGCTGTTTCTGGTCTTCTGCGAGCATAGGGCATTGCTGCCTTTGCCGCCTTTGGACACGTCTGCCGGCAGAAGGGCCTAGCAGATCCCAGGACAGAACTTGCTTGGCATCTATTTCAACACATATTCCCCCGGCAACAAATGCTTCTTCAACACTTAAGCCTTAATGTCCATGCCGAAGCCTCCCGGATCTTGGTGCGCAGAATGTTGGACTTCCGAAGCACTTCCCCGGTAATGGTCTCGGGTGGCAGCTGGATCTCCATGTGCAGTAAGCGAACTGCCTCATAGCAATCAGGCTTATTCAAGAAGGGTACAAGTACAAAAGGCTCCAGACAGAGAGTCATACAAGCAAGGCCATTCGCACACAGAGCTCGGGGGCTTGCGTGGATTTCGTGGGTCTGTCCGTTGAAGCCCCACCTTGGCTGAAGGCCAAGGGCTCAGATAAAAACAAGGCCTGCTCCCCTTTTGCATCTGGGAGACTGAAGCTTCCATCTTCCCGGATCCAAGGTCGGAAGCAAGAAAGGGAAGTAGTTCATTCCCAAAACCTGACATGACGTCGTGATGCTTGAGAGTTGGGCCACTTTGCCTGCTGCATGTGTGCTGCGTGGCTCCGTGAATGCGCAAAAACATCAGCGAGGCGAATTCATGCAAACCTCAATCTCTGCTATTCGAGTTTCGACTGGTTTCTGGCTATGTCTCCTATATCATACAAGGCAAAGCCACGGTCACGCCCGCCACAAGCGCAGTTTGCCCGGACCTTGCTCATACACGGTGGCTGATGTGGTCCGGAGATCCGCTGTCCCTTTGCTACAGTTTCCCGGCACTCCTTCTGCCGAGGCACTCCAGGCCTTAGCCAAAGTCTCACACTAGCGAAGCTCCGAAGTTCATCGATATCTTGGAGTCTACTTTCAGAGACTCTCAGCCCAGGGCCTTGGATTGAAGCACACACCTCAGACTGGGGAGCCACTGCACAAATGTGCGGTGCTGATTTGTGTGACCTTCCTGCAGCCCTGGGCGTTTCCATCATAGTTCTTGCCGGGACACTGCAAGGTGCTCCCTTGCTGGTGTGAGCTCTGGGCGCACATCGCAGGCGAAGCCCAGCGGATTCCGCCTTGGGCATCTCGTTTCGCAGCTGGGTTCTACAGCGTTTCAGAAGAAGCCAGCAGACATGGTGAAGGCCAACTCGGGCTGACACAACACACGCCTATAGATGGTTGATACAACTGGCTGAGAGCTGGTACCAGGCCGGACGGCAATCGGCGGTCGGGTCACAAGGCGCAGAATTGGTCCGGAACTACCCAAACGTACAAGAATAAGTAGAACCATGCGCATCTCGAGGACTGCTACTGATGCTCTCCCCTGAAATCGTGACCGCCAGTTTCCTTGTAGACAGAGCTGGAAAGTTGAAGGTGAATTCGATGCATCAACAGATTATATGACGTTTTGCAACGCTTTCTTTCGGTCCAAAAAATGGTCTAGGTTGCAAAGGCTTGGATGTTTAGCATTATCACTTTCCAAGCCTTTCGGCAGATGCCTTCATTTACCTCGAGGACGCATCTGAGCAATATGCCTATCGTCGGCGAACGTTTGCAGGTCTTCCTGGCTGCCGCTGCCGTGACTGTCGCTATAAGCCGTGACTCTGACGGGTCGTGCTCCCGACCACAGACCCCCAGCTTTCGCAGCTGGCCGCAGTTCCCGACATATTCTCCACACAGAAACGGCTCTTGGTGCAATCGGCTCTGCCAATGCTCCTTCTTTCTGTTCTATTCACGTGTGTTTGGCAGAAGGTGAGGGTCCCACCAATCTGGCATGGCCTGCACCTGTGTCAGCGACAGAGGACGCTGCTAGGATTCCATTTTATCCACGGCAGCTGTGCCTTGCCAGGCTTCTTGATAAGCTCTTCGCCCTCGGACCGCTCGCTGCATTGGAGGACGTCCCAAGTAAGGAGGAACGGCTGGATCTGGACACAGGCGACACGAGCGGTCTTCTGAAACACTTCACGTCAAGCAGAGGATCCGACCGGTCGAACGATCTCCAAGACTTCCTCGCTTTCTGATCCGCCTGGAACAGAAAGACCCTTTTCCAAAGTAGACCAGCTTCCACCGAACCACCTATTGGGTTCCAGTCATGTCAGCTTGACAACAACTGGATGCGCGACCCGGCCGACCTGCATGAAGCAAGCACTCCACGTTGAATCTCCACCGGCCCGCGCTGAACTGGTGGCATCGGTGGACCTGGCATCGCACGGTGGAATTGTGCAATGGGGCGGTTTGGACGGCTTCGGCTTGGAGTCTTTCCGTCGTTCAGGGTTCAGCTCGTATCTTCCCCGAAAGGAAAGGCTCCGCCGCTCCCGCAAAAACTCGCACAGGTCCAGTCTCGAAAGAGTATAGTGGCACGTTCAGATGCGTTCCCGCTGATGCGAACGCACATGGCTTGTCATGTGACATGCCTGAGGCAGGGCATCGTTGAGAATGTTCTCTGGCCCTTGCCTCGCAAGCGGGTGAGCCGCTGCCCACAGGCAGTTCGCGACTCTTGCGTTGTGTCTGGGCACCCGGCCGAGCTTTGTCAGGTCCGCCTTTCTTCTTGCCAACCTTGGCAGCGAGACAGGGAACGACACTTCTCTCTGCATCAGCCAAGGAAGAGCCCGAGCAACGGGCGAAATCGAGGTAGAGGACCTTCTCCCAGTCATCCCAAAATGTCCTGCAACAGCACAACCTTGCCTTCAAACGGCCCAGTCGATCAGCTTTGGCATCCTCTTTGCTGCTTCGCCACAAAGCGCTTGGCAAAGCCTACAAGGCCAAAAGCTTCGCTGGAAGGCAACACGGACAAACTGCGGTGAAGTCAGCCTCTGTATATTTTCTTGGGTGGCATCCTCGTCTCCCTTGTCCCGAAGCTTCGTGGGTGGCTGCATGATGCAAACAGTGCCGGAATAGTCCAGCTTCTGCTCTGCCATTCTCGCCACCATCTGCTCCTGACCCAGTATCTCTCCAAGTGCTCAGGCGCATTCGCCCTCTGGTCCTCCTTCCTCTTCTTGCCGCAGCTGGCATCCCAGCGCGGCTTTAAATGAAAAAGCAGCTGGTCGCTGAAACTGAGCGCCAAAAGCGCGCCTCGGTGCAACGCCGTGTGCCAGGACCTACGGTGTTGCGGCTGCCACATCGTGTGATATTGTCTGAGCGCCGTTCGCATTAACTTGATGTCTTGACAGAAAAGCTTGCTGTACCTTCAGTTCAGGCAAAGGCAACGGAGGCGAAAAAAAACAGCACAGGCGAGCCTCAGGACTGAAGAGACATCGTGCGGAATTAGACCCACTGATATTCAGCGATGATACACAGAGTCTGATGGAAAATTGCAGGTCGTGATCTCCTCGCGCGGGTCCACTTTGAAGCACATGGTTGCCAGGAAGTGCTGCACGGAGGTGTGCCCCAGCGTGCCGGGCTTCAGAAGCTTGAGCAGTCGCGTGGACAAGTCCACGGCTTCAGTCGCCACCTCCGCTCCGTCCGAAACGTCGTGAGATCAACAATCCGAGAGGGTTGAAGCCAAGTTTGCCAAGTGCCAGCAGGGAGCTGCTTCGAGCTTTTTCGGGACCACGTTCCAGGTCCTTGAAAAGGGTCCCATTGCCTTCCCTCTCGGAGCTCCTCAGTCAAAGTCAGAGTCACAGTTCACGAAGGCACCGGGCCAGGGAAGAAAGCGGGGGAGGTCCTGCATCCACCCAGTGCATGAAGAGCTCCCGCAGCATCAGCGGCTCGGAGTGACGCCCCGCGTCGCAACGTAGCCGGGCATCAAAGGAGCGCTCCAGCTTCCGGCAGTACTCACGCTCGTCCTGAAGACAGGAAACACACGCAGACGCACAGGCTGCCCATAGCCTGCCCATAGCTGCGCAGGGAAGGTCCTTCAGCAACAGCAGCGTGGGAGCCGCAAACGGATCTGCCGCTGTAATGGCGGCCACCATGGCAATGGCATCTGGGGCGCAGTTCAGCATCCTCGGAGCCCAGGCAAAGGCCAGGTTTCAAGGGACTGGGACTGTGAGAGATGCGAAGCCTTTGGCCGCCAAGGTTCAACCCAAAGTAAATCAATCTGCAGAGCCGCAGCTCACAGGGTATGGCCATGCAAATGTGTCCCAACGGTGTGATCAAGGCCTCCTGGCAGAGAAGTGTCTACGAGTAGCTGCAGTCGCCTTTGAGAACTGCCCATGGGGTACGGAGACTGTCCTCGTGATTGCTGTCCACGGCACCCACGTCGGAGAGCTCGGTGATTGCAGCTTCGACCAATTCTGTCGCTGGAGGTGAGACGAGCTGTTTCAGCAGGACGGTAGGGGAGGTGAGTTGCACATCAATCCTTAGCTTGCCGATAGCCGGAGCACGGCACGGAAAGGGAGACCCTGACCCCAAAAGCCCCGACGCAAAAGCTCCAGTCAAGTCCTTCACCAAGATGCCCTTTGGGAATGATGCCCTTCTGCTGGATGTGCTTAAGCTTGATACAGAGCTGCTTCGCCTGCAGGAAGAGCTTCGTCAGCGGAGCACTGAGCATGTCTGGCGGATCGAACTCGATCATCTCCTGGGCAGCGGAGCTCTGAGAACTCCACTTCGGAAATCGGGCTTCGCTCGAGGCGTGCGAGAAAGACTCTGCGGGGTCAGGCGCTGTGGACGGTTCTGGGGTGAAGTGATGTAAAGGGGCGAAGCAGCAAAGGCAGAAGCACCGGGAACGACTCGGTCGTTACGAGGGAGACCCCAAGAGCTTGCCGCACGTTTCGGGCGAGCGTCATCCTCGAAGAAGGCGCGGGTCACCATGCCTGAGCAGCACTCGGCACATGGTAGGTTTGGGACCGAGAGGTGCATTTGCTTCCAAACTTTCTGCCAGGCGGCGCACCGCACGACCTGGCATGGTGCGCCCAGCTCGCCCGGATCGCTGCTTGCAGCTAGACTGGGAACACCATGTGGTGACCAAGCATGAGATAAGCCTCCACAGCAGCTGAAGTTGCTGCTAATGTTTCAGAGTTTCGGCAACACGCTGGGCCCAGCTAGAGACCAATGTCAAATGATGACAACCCTGAGTTCTAAACCCGAAACCCTAAACCCAAATATTCTTGGAACTTGCAGCGCCGTTCCAGTTCTCAAGACCGACGAGATTAAGCTGTATGACTTTGTAAGCACAGCCAGCTCCTGCAGCCTAACATGCATTTATATGCATTTCCCACAAGGCCTGCGGGGATCATATTCAAGCGATCTCCGCAGTGACATGTCAATGACACCGGATACCGACGGCCTCAGTGCAATATTGCACCAGCTGGGCCTTTGAGGCATCGACCTCTCTGGGATGCTTGATTTGCGGCGAAGTGGCAGCGTCAGGGAACTCTCCGCCACGTTGGAGGCAAGCACGACGTGGCATGTGCCGGCTGGCGGAGGTCGGAAAACTTCCTCTTGCTCCTGGCATGTGCGAATTTCTGCACAATGTACGAACGGGATCAAGAGTCTAGCCTCACGAGGTATCATTGAGTGCATGGCGAAGATCCTGCAAAAGACACAAGGCAGGGCATGTCTGCGATGCTCCTTCTTTCCCGCCTCAAGGCCAAACCTCTGCCTTGCTCGCGAGACTCCAGCGGAGAGAGAGTCTCGTAGAAGGCCGTGATGTCGGCAATGCCCGGCAAGAAGACCACTAACCTCTGCCCAAAATATCGCCGCAGTCTTGGGCCGTGCTCCGCACAGTCGTCTAGTGTCTGCCCAGCAACGTGCACTTGTCCTGGGCCATCTGCTGCACAAGCTCCTGCACTCAAGAAGGGGAGGTCGAACGAAACGCCTGCTGCAGACTGCATCGCACCATACCGCACCTTGCAGACCCAGTCCAAGCCCTCCACGAGCTTCGGCTCCGAGCGGAGGAAGCCCGAAGCCGCTCCGTCAATGCCTTTGCAGGCTGAGCTCTGCCCCTGAGCTGAGCTTCTCTAAGTCTCAGTAGGCCAGTAGGCCCCAGGCCACGATCGCCTTTCTTTCCCTTGCTCTTCCCCTAGCGCCACAATGTGCGAGCGCTCTGAAACTGCTTGCGCCTCGGACGGAGGCAATGGCCTTAGCCTTGCCACCCTTGCTGAAACCTTCTAGGGCGATCTCAAGCCCATGACCTCAGGTCCACGTGATGAAACTACCGATTGTGCGCAGTGCCGTAATTCTCAGACTCTGACGCGCTTGGCCGCCAGCGATTTGGAAGTGTGCCTGAAAAGTCTGATTGGGCACTCAAACTCAAAAGACTCGGGCTTCTCGAGAAGATTCACCACGTGAACGGGCCAGTCTTGCGCGACTTCTTCTCCCCCCATGCACAGAGCTGCTGCCTCCAGTTCGTCAAGAAAGATCACATCCACGGGAAAAGTTCCTGGACATCAAAACAGGTTGAGCTATCTGGGTGCAACCTTCGCTCCACTTTCAACACTCATGAACCGAGTCAAGCTTCGAACGCCGACAAACAGGGGCTTCCTGAGGTTGCTCACGCGAGCATGATCACAGATTGCAGAATAGATCGCCGGTGTATGCGTGTCCATGTCTGCACTACACTTGTTCCAATTCAAACCAAACTATCTTTCATATCACCTGCTTCATGCTTCCATCCTACTTCTATTGCTCGTCCTAGTACGAACCATAGTCAGGAACATAAGAATATTACCACTGCTGCAGCCTACTACTACTACTACCCAGCACCAAGTAGTTTAGTACTTGTGGCATGAGCGCCCGCAGCGGTGGTAGCAGCCGCAGGGTGGAGATAACCACTGTCGCATGACTTAGATGACTGGTCCAGTTACTTCGGTTGCGAAGTTACTGCTGGACTTGTTGTTCAGTTGCTTAATGTCCATAACGCTGTGATCGTCTTTGTTGTCACTGTTGGCAGCAGCAGCAGCAGCAGCAGCGGCGCCGGCGGCGGCAGCGGCGGCAGCAGCAGCGGCACGGAAGCAGCGGCAGCAGCTGCCGTGCAGCAAGGGACGAAGTAGCAGGTTGAACTGCTGCTCTTGTCATTGGAGTTTGGTGGCAATGCCGCCGACAGAGGCCGCCGACAGAGGCTTGTCGGTTTGGAGAGCTGAACGAATGGCTTCTCTATGAGTATTTGCTCTGTTTTCGAAAGCTTACCTCAGTTCTGTCGGCTCTCTGACAAAGCTCGAAAGAACGGCTTGTCGATAGGCATCTATGGCGGTTTTGGTTTTTGCCACGTCCAATATGCTTGTTTTCAGTTGGTATGGCTTGGGTGGATTCGCGGCCCTGGAAACTCCACACGACTCCATGCAGCTTTGCATGTGTCAAAACCATCAGCATTCCCTGCTCATTGTTTCACGAAGGTGTCGTGTTGTGTTTTGCGGTTGCAGGATTGCCTGCCACATCCAGACCCGACCAAAACACAATCGTCCTTGTCGTTCTGGCCCTCAGAGTCCCTGCCGTATGAATCATCGTTCGAGGCAAAGCTGGAACAAGGCCAAGTACACCCTAAAATCCTAAAGCCTACAACCCAAAAATTTAAAGAAAACTCGACAAGTGCAAAGCCTCATTTCCACTCTGCACCCCATAAACCCTAAAATCCTGCTCCCGACGCGCTGTTGGAGCTGTGTTTGTCAGTTTTAGTGCTTGGTCCGCGTCGAGGGTTTAGGGCAAACGGTTTACGAACCCCAGTTGTCAGTACGCCTTTCCCCTTCGAAAACCCAAATACTACAAGTGTGTCCGGCAACCGTTTTCTGACCTCGCAGCCAACTCGAAGCTCTCTGTATTTGGTTACATGTTGAGGTGGAGTGGCATCAACCGTATTGCGCTTGGTAAATACAGCCTCTTGCCCGCATGACAATGTCAACGTAGGACTTGTTGTCCTAATCTAGTGGTGATAGTGGTGGTGCTGCTGCTGACAGCAGCGGCAACAGCAGTTGCATATCGTACTGGAGGTACTAGTCTTTGCAGACGCCTGCGAGCAATACCGCACGTGGGTTCCACGGGCTGTCTGATATGCTTAACAGAAGAGCCTACCTACGGTGACTCTGGCGAGAATGCTGGTTGTGCGTGACAGTTGTCAGCCATTGCTGCCGGATTTCAGCACCAGAGCCAATCAGTTTCTTTCAGACATTACCAAAAAAACAATAAAAAGATGAGGCGAAGAGTCGAAAACAAGGTCTTGTTGAAGTTCCTGCATCCACACCAAAAAACAGACAACATAACTCTGCAGAATGTAGCTGCTGTTGCTCGAAAACTGTCGAGTAAATCGAGATCACCGGGACGTTTGCCAAACCCTCAAACCTAATTGACAACCTGCGGCGTCGTTGGGGCCGGGTGCTCGTTCTTGCAGCAACGGTGGCAGCAGCAGCAGCAGCAGCAGTATGTAAGCAGCAGCAGCAGCAGCAGCAGCAGCAGCAGTCGCAGCAGGAGTAGCAGTCGTCGTGGTCCCCATGCTTACAAACACGCCTTGCCATTGCCACTTTCGTTCTTCTGCCCGATTACCGAGGCCAAGATTCACCGGAAGAGCTTCGACAGGGCCTTGGTCCAAGTATCCTTGGCGACACCCACATCAAGGACACAGGTCAGCGGCAACCGACGAGTCTTCGTCTTTGCCTCAAGGCGTCTTCCCTCCAGAGAGGCGAAGTAACGCGCAAAGACTTCGGCTTGCAGCGTCGCACTCATCACGATCAGCTTCACCTCACGCGACGGCACAAAATCGCCGAAACTCAGAGCCTTCTCTGACGCCACTTCTTCCGCCACAAGTCTGAAAACATGCTCGCGACGACCTTGATGTAGCACTGCATCAGCAGCCTCAGCCTCGGATGGCAACGCGAGTGCATGCTAAACTCCTCGCAGGGTGCCAACATCCAGGCAGCATCGACTGTTGCAAGTCTTCGTAAGCCTTCGCCTAGGAGCAACATTGTCAGTAAGTCAGCATCGACACTTCGTTCATGCACTTCATCGAGGATGATGTGGCTGTAGGTGCCAAACCTTACAAGACGAGCTGAGCATGACCGAATGTCGATCGCAGCCCTGTTCCCTCCCATCGGTCCCAGTGACTCCTCCGGCTGGTTGACGAGCACCTGAAGGAGAAAGCCTGTTGTTGCGAAGCAGAGCTTCCCACTGACGGAATCACCACCTCGGGCATGACTTTCATGTCATTCTTCCGAGATGCGTGCCCGTCTCACCGACAACAATGCTGCTGAGACAACGCCGAGGTACTGATCTTGTACCCGACGGTCTTCCCAATCTCCTCCAAAAACATGGCACATGACTCTTGCAGCCTTCTTTTGTTGAACCACACGCTTTTTGTGGGCCTCGCCGAGCTCGGCCGCGCAGCGGCGGGCGAGGCTCACGGCTGCCATGCGCCGGGGCCTCGGAGACGAAGCCGAGGCCAAGTCAAGGACCCCTCAGGCTTCTGCTTGACATATAATATAACATAGTATAATATAGTATAATATAACATAATATAACATAATGAAATATAATTTTCTATTTTATATATACAATATAACTCAGGGAGCCGACTGCGTGACGACGATCTTCGGCTCCTCCCCGTGCTTGATGGCATCCTCCATGACGTACTTGGGAACCTGCCATGTGCCAGACAGCAACCAGGGGACAGCAGGCTCCCGAGCGTGCCTGGGTGCTTTTGCCACATCCGGTCTCACCTTGAATGTGCGTCACCCGGTAGGTGCGCACATGTTCCAAGATTGCCTTCGCGCCAGCACTGTAAGGCGGATTGCATCAGTACAGGTTACGATGATTGCGCCGTTCTAAAACACAACTAAAACCTCGCAACAGGTGGATCGGCCCAGAAATGCAGAACTCGGTCAGAAACGTCTGACAGCATCGTCTTGCTGCCACTCCAGCACTGGTCTTTCAACGGAGGACCAAACACCATTGCGTCACTATGGGAAACCCGGGCCTCGCGATGCGCAAAAATCGGCAGCCCTTCCAGCTGACTTTGGCCAACCCTCGTTGTCAAGTGACAACATGATATAACATGACAAGACAGGAGCAGTGCAGCTCCTCAGTGACCGATCCTTGTTGTGTTGCGTATCTGAGGGTCGCACACGGAACTTGAAAGACCATTCGCACCTGCAAGTGGGCAATGAACATCCAGCAAGGCAGTAAGATCCAACCAACTTGCACGGCTGAGACCCTCACCTATCCAACAGGTTACGGACATAGAACAGTCAATCGAGGGAAAAGACGAGCTGCCTAAAGCCGTATCATGATTTCAATCATTTGCGCCTGATGGTCGAACCCCTGGCAGATCTGTAGACTTGTTGTCAGCATCTTCGGCCATTCCTGTCACCGCGACATACCTCGGCTCTGCAACACCGCATGCAAATGCTCTCGGTGCCAGATGCTGGGTTCAGCAATCTTGTGGTACTCTTCTCCTCTTCAGAACCATCGTTACTAAGTTACATGCAAGCCGAGCAGCCTGCGCCGGGGTCAAGGAGGCCAGCACCACATGATCTACACTCTACGCTACATCTCACGGACGAGAAAGCTCATACCTTGGGGCTCGGAAGAAAAACTCGCTGCACTAACCATCACCGAATCAAGCTGAGCTGGACTGTCGAAACCGGCTCGTTGCTGAGGGAAAGAGTTGCTTATACTCTGCATGTCGCTTGGAGTCTTGTAGCTGCTGACTGGCTATGTTGCCTTGGAAAAAGCTGCAAAGCACATGCTCAAGCACTGTGACAACAAAAGAGAGCATGAAACGGAGCAAGGGATGGCAGGGAGGCGGCGAGCGAGGGAGGTAGGGAGGGAGGGAGGGACGGGGCAGGGAAAGAGCACAAGAGCAGAAAGGTGCAGGAGGAGCGCGAGAGAGAAGTAAAGAGAGCATCGAAGAACTGGACCGAAAAGGGAGGAGGAAGCAGCGCAACATGCAGCCCAGCCTGGAAACCGTCCAATTCGTCGATGGACCCTCCTTCCCGTCAGGTGCTTGCAGCAGACAGGCAAGTAGGCCCTAAGTAGGCTCAACACCAGAGCCTCTTCCAGCTTCGGCGGGCTCTGAAGATTGTGGGCCATCCTGCTGCAAAGGTGCACATCGCAGAGTCGCAGAGGACAGGGAGCAGCCATTGCATGACGAAGATACGACAAGGCTGTCCTGGAGACCCAGATAAGCAAGCTGCTTCCGAGCAGCATGCCTTGGTCATGACACACAAATATGGGCAACGTTAAAAAAAAAAACAACGCCAGCCCAAGTCGACACTCGGTCTTCGACTGCTTTGGCGGCTTCGCACCCACCAAAAGCTCGAGAGGCGCACCAGGCCTCCGACTTTTGGTCAGAGCTCTCACGAACAATCCGATCGAAGCACTCAGCTCTTGACGTCAGGAGGAAACGTACTGACCTCAGCTTTAGCAACACAATTGAACTGGAACATAAGGTGCTGCCTGCTGGCTCTGCCTAGGATCGCTACGAAAGAGATGCCTCAACCGGACCCAGATTGCGATGCTGGACCTTACGTCTCAACTGGAGTCCACCACATGTCTGTGTGGGTTTTCTTCGCGCCGTGATGCCCCCCGTGTGGTGCGCTCGGGATCTGAGCCTCGGGACATCGTAGGAATGTCCATCGCGAGCTCGGCCCTGCAACACATCCGCGTTGCTTGCGGCTTTTGGCATCTTTCTTAAGCCCGAGAGCTCTCGCTGTGCATGCCCACAACAACAGCCTGCAGGTGGCTCCGACACACGGAGACCAAGCCGCCCGCATCTAGGATGATCCGAAGGAAGCAGATGTAGCCTCGTCAAGTGTTCGATGAGTCACACCGCGGGGCAGCTCCCGACCTTGTTCGAAGCAGACCGAAAGATAACCTCGTCGCCCTCCTCTCGGACGGCCTTGCTTCAGGGCACGGGGCACAAGCCTTCCAGACACCTCTGAAAACTGAGCCCCGGCAACCTTGCGGAAGCTTGCAAACCACCTTGTCCTCCTCACCGGGGTTTCTGTACAACAAGCTCGCTTTTACAAGAACACCACGTTTGCTCGAGCCTGCGAGAACTTGATGCCGGGAAGTACCCCGTCCAAGAAGACCACATTCCCCGACCTGAGCCAGAACATCACCTTATCACTGAACCCGAAGCCCTAACGTCGGCTACGCGGTACACTGCCTGAACCGTTTCTAGGGACTTGCAGGCGACGTCGCCCCGCCTCCTGTAGCCGATTTGAAGATTTTCGGGGGCCGGCAAGTCTGGTTCCAGAGAGAGCCTGGCCGCAGAGATGCACAGGCTCTACATTGAAGGTGAATCTCCTGCTGGCAAATGCTCAACAACTTGGACGACCAGCCATTGTGTATAGACCGGAGTTCACCCACCACTTGCCTTCGCAGAGGCGTCACCAACCAGGCCGCACCTCCCAGCTGCAATCGGGCCTTGGAACACGCGTCGTGCCACGTTTGTCCCCGATTCCGAGGGTCGGTGGGTGCTCTGAGATCCCATGCGACGACTCCGTCACCCTGGGTCAGCGTCACCTGTCGCAGTCTAGGTATCCGAAGTGGTCAGCGCAGACGAAAGAAGAGCCTTGCCATCAACCACGTCCAGTAGAGCAGCACGGTCCTGAAGAGCTCGCACTCAGGTCTACCACGATGCAACGCTACCTGAGGTTCCAGCATACTTCGGTAGATCTTCTCTGTCGGGGCGCTCGGGTGCAGCGAGTACCTCAGAGCTCTGAGCACTATTTTCGACTTTCTGCAGCAGCTCATCGCCGATCCCTCCGGTGTGCAGTGCTGGGGAAGCAGCCAGCGATCGAACCGGCGCGGCAGGGTAGCAGTCCGTGCCTGAGAGCTGTCCGTGCAACTGCATCCGCGACATGCTGTGACCACCCAGAGTCCGAAGCACTGCTGGTCCACAGCCAAAGAACCCACCGGCCACGTGCCAGGCTTGACCTGACTTCCAACAGTGATACCTCCCGAAGACTTGAACAGGTGCGCAAGGGCCGTACGGCTTGTGCACCGCTGATGCCTCCTTGAAGCACCTGGAAAACCATCTGCACCGGGAACGCTGCTCTGCTATCCAGGCCATCTGAGTCAAGAGCAGCTCCAACGCCAGCAGAAAGGACCTCAACTTCACCCGATTTCTCCATAAAAAGGGAGGGGAGGAGGGAGGGAGTAGGGGAGTGGGAGGGAGGGAGGGAGGGAGGGA
>CAJNDV010003826.1:0-10237 GCA_905221635.1 Symbiodinium sp. CCMP2456
TCAATAATCGCTAGCCGCTTAAACCCTAAGGCAACTTTAGCAGCATTTTTATTGGAAGAATTCGGGTCTGAAAAAATTTCATCCTCCTCTCTGTTGTGAACAAAAAATCCATCGGAGTCAGGACCGCGGTGATGGATAGCCTGTATAGATTTTTCAAGGTTTACTGGGGCCTGTCCTATATAGCAAAAAACGCCACACATCAATTAAGATTTTTTTATTATGAAAAAGCCGTAAACTAAAAATAATGAGGGAATCAACCATACCAGCCACCTGCTAACACGTTCAAGAAGTTTATATTTCCAGCCGATGGTTACTGTTCCCATTTTACTTGATTGATTGTCTGAGTTGGTTGTAAATAATTCAACAATTGAATTTTCAGAAATGTAGTATACATCCGGATTCGAATAACTTTCATTAACACCCTTATATGCATTCTTAACGGCTTGTGGATCAACGTTCCTAATGTTGTCAAAGAAAGCCACACCATAATCCGGGTCAAGAACTAATGATCTGTTGTTTAAGCTCTTGTAGCCCCCCCTTCTAAATAGCAGACCACATGGCCATTCAAGCCGAGGGTATATAACTCCTCAACTCCAAGATCATTAAGCATTGATGTCAAAGTATGTGCCTGTTGTGCACACGGGCCTATTCCTCTTTCTATTGCCAACTTAGTGTTATCGATAAGATAAAAATCATCCGTGTGTGAAAATTGTTGAGTGAAATAAAGAATCCAATTTCTCCAAAATGAAATGACTTGGTTTGATTCAAACTGTTTCTTTTTATCCTTATAATGAATGTGTAAGAAACGCTTAGACACTAGATTGTTTAGGCTAATTGCTAGCTCAACCTTTGAAATTTGGTCTTTCCCAAATTGTGTTTTTAATTTCTCATACTCTAGCCAGAAATTATGTTTACTAAGTTCACAGTCATCTAAAAAAACACCGTTTTCTAGTTCTAGGCCCACTCCAACAGGGTGTATCATTTCATAAGTAAATTTCCCAACAAGGTAGGCTGCTGAAAAAGTAATTATAACATAAGCAAAAGCCTTTTTCACGCTAAAACCTTTTTATATAAACCATTCAAGTTGTTAAACGCAACTTGCCAAGAGTATTTGGTCTGGACTGCACTGAACGCATTCTTACCCAATTCCCTCGCCAATTGAGGGTTTTCCAAAAAAGTACTCATTGCCCTGGCAATACTTTCTGGTTTGTTATCAGGAATCACAATACCACCTTGCTCTTCTTTGGTGATTCTTGCCACCTGTGTTCCTGCTGTTGTAATCACTGGTATGCCATTAGACCAACATTCAAAGAAACGGTTTGGAAGGCCATTGCAGTTATTCGGGTCGGAAGTATCAAACAAGACAAATCCAACCTCCGCCTCGGGGATTTCATGATTAACCAGTTGCTCCCAAGATATTTGCCCAGTAAAGCTCACTAGGTTCATCCTTTCTGGGGGTATTTTCGATTTAATTTCTTGTTCAAGTTCAATAGATTTCATCTTGCCCGCAAATTTCAAACTAGCCTTAGAGTCAGCTTCCAGTATTGAAAAGGCTTCCGCAATTTCCACAACTCCTCTTTCCCTAAACTGCATGCCTGAACTAACAAATTCAATTTCCTGTTTGGGTCTGGAAAAGTCTGGGCTACCTAAATTATCAATATTTGAAAAGTTCCCCACTACGGCAGTTGGAATTCCTTTTTTCTTGTATCTGGCCGCCATAACATCCGTAATGGTAACAACCCCTTTAAACAATCGTGAGGAAAAACGCATTTCGAAAAAACCGAAAACCTTAGCCCCTAAATAACTGATCCATTTAAGCTTTAAGGAATTGAATTGGTAAATCGTATCTGAATAGGTTTCATGTGCATCCCAAATTACTTTCTTTCCTTGTCTGGCCAACCTGGCCATGACAAACAATAATTCCGGGTCATGGAAGTGGTATAAATCACCGTCCAAACTTAATGCAATTTTCATGGCTTTCTTGGGCCCAAAGAGCACCCTGCCTAAAAATCCATTAATTTTTGGAATGGGTACAACTTCCACTCCTTCAACGTTCCCCTGTTTATCCGAAGGCACGCAATAACTAACTTTAAATCCTTCCCTTACCAAAGACCTGCATTCATTCCTAAATATTCGAGTGTCAAAGGTAGAATGCATCGTTGAAACGTGAACAATATGTTTCATCTTAATGATCGGTATTTTTCGAGAAGTGTTTCTGTAAAGGCTTCCCAAGACCTTTCCTGTAGCATCTTCTTCCGGCCATTCAGGCCAAGTTTTTTCAGGTGTGATTTATCCTCAACAGCAGCTTTTATTGTATTCACCAAGCTATTTGAATCTCCACGTTCAAAAATAAAACCGGTATGACCATGTTCAACTGTTTCTGGAATCCCCCCTGCGTTAGATCCTATTACCGGGACTCCCATTGCTTGTGCTTCATTTGCCAAATTCGGCAAACCTTCATAAAGGCTTGGTATAACAACAAGGTCATGATTGAGAATAAGCTCTGGTATTGCATAAGGCTTTATTGCTCCTAAAATCGTTACTCGATTCGGAAAATTTAGCCCCAAATGCCAATGGCTTAACAACTCGGGATCATTTCCTGGGCCGGCAAAGGTCATTTCAATGTTTATTTTTTCTTGATCCAGTGATTGCCACGCCTCCATCAAAATGTGTCCCCCCTTGGTGTTCAACGCGCCATACTGCTCAGGGTCATAGGTTTGCATCCCCCCTAAATACAACAGCCTTACTCGGCAGGCCCTAATAATTGAAGGATTTGGCTTGAAACGTTGACCGTCCACACCACGATACAAAACGAAATTTGACTCTTTTTTTCCCTCCGGAAAGATCTCTTCAAAATTTTCCTTTAAGGCCTTTGAATTAAACTGTATTGCGTCCAAACCGCATAAGCGGTTTTTAATAATTCCAATTTCTTTCACCTTATCCAGATATAAATTAACATCGTCACCTATTGCTTGGCCAATGTGAGGAATACCAACCGATTTTACCCACTTGGAAATACCGGTGCTTGTAGGTATTAACATCGAGGAGTGAATCAAATCAAAAGATTCAATCTTTCTCCTCATCAAAAGTAATTCGACCCCAAGGTCTAAAAGAAATGCATTTAGTCCTATTAAAAACCCCCTTTCTAAATGGGGAACTTGTGGTATGGCCAAACGAAGGACATTAATTCCTTCATACACATAACTTTCCTTAAGTTTCCTTCTGAAATTAAACGAAGATAAAACGATTACTTCTACCTCCGCGTTTTTGCTAATGGCCTTTGCTGTGCGATGAGTGAATACTCCCCTTTGGGGATTTGTACTGCTCGGATATCCCGAGCAAAACATTAATATTTTTGGATGTTTCGACATTTACAATTGCACCGAGAATAGTTTTTCCCATCGAGCAATGTTGTACAATCGCCATAACATCCCCTGATCCTTTACAGCTTCTATCGGTGACACGGCAATACTCCTCAAAATTGAAGAGTTATTTATTTCATTCACGAAGAAATCAACATCAGACAGCCAAATGCTTGTTGGTGCCTCAAATCCTATTTTATTTTTCCTCCATGCAATACTTTCCGGCACCAAGTCTGCACACATTTTTCGGATTGGAAACTTGGTCCAACCATCTTTAATTTTATCCGTTGGCTCCAATGCGATGCCATTTTCAATAACACGAAAGTCTAAGAAAGGTAACCGTGTCTCAATTGAAAATTGCATGGAGTTTTTATCCTCATATCGTAATAGAGCAGGAAGGTTGAATCGTTCAATTTCATTAACCTGAACTTTTCTGATATTTGCTTCACTTAAATCCTTTAAATATTGCCATGAAACCTTTCTCAACGCATCAGGGTTTAGGAATCCTGCTCTAAGAACCAACCGCCTCTTTCTAATCTTGCTAGAGGACATGTAAACCAACAGCTTAAACCCTTTGAACCAAGACAACTTTGAGTTGGCCACCATGGCCCTAAATGACTTTAGCTTATTTCTTAAGCTCACCGAACGGATTAGGGGGGCATAGTACCTTTCATACCCAAGAAAGACCTCATCTCCTCCTTGGCCATCAAGAAGCACCTTACAATTCGCCAGTTTAGCTTCTTTCATAATATTATACTGGAGAAAAATTGAGGGGGATCGAAACGGCTCTTCTTGTGCAAGGAGTACTGAATCGATTACAGATTTAAAGCTTGTGACATCAGTTTTAGATACGACCCAATCTAGATTACAATAATCAACAACTTCTTTCGCGAAATCCGACTCGTCGTTATTCGGGTCTGCCGATTTTGCGGTAAACGCCAAGAATTTATCATTATTCGATTCTTCATAGATTTGGGAAGCTGTGCCTGCAATGAATGAGCTATCTAAACCACCACTTAAACAGGTACCAACTCGAACATCAGATCGTAACCTTAATCTAACAGCATCCTTCATCAGATCTCCAAGAGCTACTTTTCCTGGGCTTAGGCCATCATGATATTTTCTAGAAAGGCTATAATAAGGTTTGATTTCGAAATCGTTTGAAGATAAATCTATTGAGATGTAATGGCCGGGCTTTAACCTCTTTACTTCGGAAAAAAATGTTCGCTCTGACTCGTCACAAATGTCCAGAACAAGAAAGTTCAAGACACTTGTCAAATCCGCCTTAACGGGGCATCCGTTGTTTAAGATAGGTTTAATTTCAGAACTAATGTACCATGTTTCGTTACTCCTCCAAAAATAAAATGGCTTAACGCCAAACCTGTCACGTGAAGCAAAAACTCTATTTTTCACCTCATCTAATATGACAAAAGACCACATCCCATTAAAATGAGTTACGCATTCTTCGCCCCATTCCTGAAATGCGGCTAGAATTACTTCTGAGTCCGTTTTGGTACTAAAACTATGGCCTAGTTTAAGAAGCTCTTCTCTTAACTCGATATAATTAAATATCTCTCCATTGAAAACCATGGTAATGCCATCGTCTTTAGACATTGGTTGGTGGCCGTTTTTTGAGAGATCTAAAATGGATAGTCGAGTATGCCCTAGAGCATGTTTGCCCTTTACATAAGCTCCTTGATCATCAGGCCCTCTATGTTTTATAAGCTCATTCATTTTCAGAATGTCTGATTCCAACGAACTTATTTGTTTGGCATTCAAAATTGCATTTATCCCACACATACTAGATCTTTATGAACTTTAAACGCTCCAAACGAAACAAAGTAAAAAGCCGCATAAGGTTTACACCAAGCCAGCGACGTCTTTTCATCTTCAAAATTGATTCCGGGCTTAAACTGTATTGATGCCATTTTTTGGCATAATCAATGAAAATTTCACTGTTCATTTCATAACCAATCTCAAGCAACTGTTGGGAATGTAAACGGTGATAATGAAGATCCGCCAAGTTATACCGCAATCTCAACGAATACTTCGACCAATAACCCGTATCGTACTTAGGCAGCCAGTTCTCAACAGTGACTTTAACCTCTTCAGCAACTTTCCAATACGTATGATCCTGAAAAGCCTTTTGGAATTCCAGCAAGCCCCAAATCGAAGTCAAGCAACCATTGAGGATATGAATATCCCCTGCCTCCTCAAGGAACTTTTCAGTTTTTTGTCCTTCAAACAATAAGCCCCCCTTATTCAACGAGACTGAAATTGGATTTAAAATTTTTTTAATGGTGTCCTTCAATTCGGCCAGGTTATTTTGACTTGCATAACGGATAAGCAAGGATGCCCCTTGTGATTGGGTTAAAGCTGAAATCCATGGCGACTGAATTCTTGGTGTTCTTATCGGAAAGGGTATAAACCAAACAAGACCAACACCTTCAACCTCGTTTAAATTTGACAATAACCATTCACAGCAGCGATTGAATGTCTTCATCCCTAAATAATTTGACCGGGTATATACTGCCAAAGCATGTTGTATAACTACCGTAGGATGATAACAAGGTTCACCATCCCATCCCATGGATTTTGGATCAAAAAGGGGAACACCAAGCTCATCACATTCCCCGGAATGTGGAAGTTTGGTCAAGGAGTAGTCTTGGATGTACCTCCCAACGTTAATCATAGCCCAGTTCTGCTTTAATCTCCCTCCTTCTAGCCTCTAGCTTCCTTGCACTTATTTCTTGATTCTCTATTAAGAAGTACTTATGAGACGCATAAATAATTGCAATGAAATGATTCTCATACTCGAAGCTATGACTAATTGCGTTGATTAAAATGTTTACAGAAACAATAATGAATATCACTTTCGCCTCCTTGGATTGAATTGTAGGTCTTTGCCATAGATAAGCTAAGTATAGAAATAATAAAAAGCCCAAGAATCCTAATTCTGCAAGATGGGTTAAAAAAGAATTGTGTAAAGCCAACCGATTCGTAGAAAATTGCGCCGTCATGTAATTTTTAAACTCAATGGAGGAGTTTCCAAGCCCAACGCCTATAACAATATTATCGAGGGCCATATTCAAGCCGGTACTCCATATTTCAACTCTTGGATCCTCTTCCTCTGAACTCAAGCGGGATTGAATCGATTCGAAAGAGCTAGGCAAAAGGTCCACTACCAAAGACATTGTGACAGATCCGGTAAAAAAAAGGATGAGACTAATTCCTGCCAGGCGGTAAAACCTTTTTGGTGTCAAAAAAACCAACACCAAAACTACCGTAACCATGAAGGATAATAGACCGGCCCGTGAAGCAAGATCAGAAGTAGCAATCGCAGATATAATAATTAGGGTTCCAGCAATTATTCTTGGCCACTTTAGGTTGATTTTATTATTATACCTTAGGAAAGTTGCAATCAGTCCAATTGATAAGCTTACAAGTGCCGCCCATGTATTTGAATTAATTGGAGTATGACGTCCTGGAAATAAATATTGAATTAGAAGACGTCCATATGTAGAAATGTTGCCATAGTACATCCCAGGAGAAACGCCAAAAAACCCTAATCTCCAACCTGTTAAACACACCAAAATGTATGTTGCACCCAAGGCTACTCCATAAATCACAAACTTAAAGTCTTCTTTACTTTTGATGACTTGAAGTGAAACGTAGGCAATGATTAAAACTTTAATCTGTGCAATGAAGATTGAGATGGAACTGGACGGTTGCGTAGCCCAGATTGCAGACATCCCTCCGAACAAGACTAACAAAATATGGGCTTTAAACAACCTTACCGTGAACACGTTTGACCAACCGGCTGAAGCCAATATTCTCAAAAAAAGAATAACAAACATAGCGGTGGCCACGTCACTTATTATAAAGTAAAAAATTGCAAAGGATGTAGCTAATGCTAAGCTATATGCATATCGAAGGGGCAATGCAATAGCTGAAAAAATGAGTAATACTGCAATGACTGCTTGCATTATTTTGTATGACTAAGCATTTTGTCTATACCAAACATCCAAGGCAAGCAATGAATAACGAATCCTCGCGAATCTTGGGTTTTGGGCAGAACGGTCAACAATTGTATTTAAAATTGCTTCATCCAAGTAGCCATCATTAATTAGGGGAGACCTTCTGAGATCATTCGTAATATCAGACCATTTTCCATCAAACCAATCATTGACAGGAAGGACGAAGCCCCTTTTACCTGTTGCGATTTTCTGAAACAAACCCGGGCTAACTTTTGAGCGCAAAAGTTCCTTCAACATACCTTTTGGCGTGTTCCTATATAGTTTAAAGTTAAGTGGTAAATTAAATCCGAAGTTCGCAATTTCATGGTCAAGAAAAGGAGCTCTAGCCTCCAAGGAATGAAACATGGTTGAAGTATCGACTTTAGGTATGTAATCACCGGGTAAATCTGTTTTTATGTCAAAATAAGTTTGTTGATATCGATCTCCTTTTATCGGGGAACTTGTCCAAATATCGTTCATTGAACTATCCAGTTCATTCATAATTTCTTCCCTAGCCGTGGTTCGAATAAACCCTGTGAATTCAGCTGGAATCAATGACTTTTCTAAATGGTAGTCTTTATGCGATTTCGTGATTAACTGCAAATAGGTTCTAAATCGTCTGATTGACGGAACATTAGCCATTGGGCTTGATCCGGCTAAAATTGCTCTTGCGGTAAATTTCCCAAGCGGATTTAAGGAGAAATTCCGTATTTCCTTAAGCCCCGCATGTAAGGCCACAGTATTGTAGCCCTCAAAAAACTNNTCATCCCCCCCATCACCCGTTAACACCACCTTTACCATCTTCTTGGCCTCCCTTGCTACCATCCACACCCCTAAAGCGGATGAATCTCCAAGTGGTTCTGAAAACTGCCCCATCAACTCGTAAAAGTCATCCTGGCTGACCGGCTTAGCATCAATTACATGATGCTTCCTTCCCAATTCTTTCGCAGTTTCAACCGCCAATCCGCTTTCATCCAGAGGTGAATCTGGCATACGCACGGTAAATAATTGCAATTCTTGATTTAACTCCGCCGCAACGGCCGCAATTAATGTTGAATCAACTCCACCGCTAAGTAAGCAACCTACTGGCACATCAGCAATCAATTGGCCTGCAATGGATTTTCGAAGCAACTGATTTGTTTTGTGGAGGGCGTCTTCAATTTTTTTAGGCGGAGTTTCTACATGTAAATCCCAATAAGCATGGGTTTGCAACCCAGCTTCTGTAAAAGTTCCAAAATGACCAGGAGGCAACGATTCTACACCTTTAAAAATATGAAAAGGGGTTAGGCAATATCCTAATTGAAGGTAGGACTGTAGTCCATTGTAACTAAGTTCATACTTTGAATTGGATGTCCGAGTAATTGTTGTCAAAACTGAGGATAAAACAAACCTCCCCTTCTCTATTGAAAAATAAAGGGGTTTTTCTCCAAATCTATCCCGGGCAAAAAATAGCTCTTTACTTCTCCCGTCCCAGATGGCAAATGCGAACATTCCCTTCAACCTTTTACACAGTTCCTCTCCCCCCCAAATTTCAAACCCATGCAGAATTACTTCCGTGTCTGAATTCGTTTTAAATTCAACACCGGTTTTCAAAAGCTCTTTCCGGATTTCTAGGAAATTGTAGATTTCCCCGTTGAATACCAGCATTTTATTATTGGCAAGGTATGGCTGGTTTGCGTGTTCAGAAAGATCAATAATTGCCAATCGTCTATGACCAAGGACGCAATTTTTTTGTTCAGCAATTCCTTGATGATCGGGACCTCTATGGTCCATCATCGAAGTCATCCGCCTAACCCTATCTGCGGATATTTCCTGATTAAAACTTACTATTCCTGCAATTCCACACATTGGAAACACCGATTTTAGAGGATTCTGTAGCTTTCAATTTTGTTTACAAGGAATTTATTCTCCCCCTGAGAAGCCAAGGCAATATCCGTCTAGGATTTCTCAACAGGATAACCTGCTCGGTAAAAAAATTCTTTGGCTCGTTCGCCTCCGTAATAATCCCAAAGGTTTTTATTTGATTCTGCGATCCGTTTATAAAACTCCGGGTCATTCATCAGGCGGAGAATGTAATCTTTAATTGATTTAACCGATTTATGTTGACATCTAAGACCTACTTTGTGCTTTTCAAGAAACTCATAGGTAAAAAAGTTTGGGTCAGAATCAACCAAAATTGGCGGCCCTGCAGCGATGTATTCAACAACCTTACTACCAAAACTTGTTTTTACTTGAGCTGTGTCTATTCCTCCGCCATAAACGGGATTATACAGTAAATCACAGGATGACAGTCCTAGCAAAAGATTTTTCATATTACTAATATTCTTGTGCTGAAATCTTTCGTTCCACAATCCTTGGCTTGCCAAAAAATCCCTATCCTGAGGGGTATAATAATGTAGGATTACACCGGGAATATCATTTATAACCTCAACTAATTTTTTCAAACCTTCAATCCTTACCCCATTCACCGTTCCAGAATAGCCTATAATTAATTGTTTTGGTTGTTTGATCTTGATTTTGCAATCCTTAGGTTTCTGTGGGAATAAATGGGGAAGGCAGAATGTGGTTAACCCATAATGCTCAGAATAATATTGCTGCATTCCCTCATTAATTACGACCACCTCTTTTGCTTTTTCAATGGCTCGTTTTTGTAACCATTTATCCAGTGGTTTTGCCCAAACCCCAGTTTCTGTATAGAGGTCCATGAAATAAGGATAAAAGTCTTTTCCGCCCACTGTACTTATAAATAAGCCAAGTAAGAGCGATGCGTCGTCTGGAAACGCAGCTAATACTAGCTTATGCTTTTGGGTTAATAGTTTCCAAATGCCCACCGCAAAAAGGAAAGGTAAAAGAATAAAT